>OY804578.1:54434608-54647542 GCA_963680875.1 Bathymodiolus brooksi | reverse complement strand
AAGCACTTATGAAAATGATAGTTTCTTATAATAACGTCAAATTCTCCATTTAAACCGACCAAAAACGGATTTAAAATGTAGACGTAAAAGTCACATTACTATTTCAAGACAGTTGGAGTGTCAAATCATGGCATAAAGATATTAAAGATCTACACATAAATACATTTTGTCTCTTACTGCATCAACCAGAATAGTTCTTTAAATATATTTTATTGTTCAAAAAGACAAAAGGATAAGTCACAAGTTAAACAAATTAGACAGTCTTCTCCCATATAATAATGGTTAGTAATATTTTGCTTTTGTTCTTAATCGATGTTTCCATCGACAATTCAGAAGAATATTATAGTAATTATTGTGCAAAATGTATCTAAGAAACACTGCCCATACATCATGTAAAACTTAAATGTATTTAAGAAAACACTGCCCATACATCATGTAAAACTTAAATGTATCTAAGAAAACACTGCCCATACATCATGTAAAACTTAAATGTATCTAAGAAAACACTGCCCATACATCATGTAAAACTTAAATGTATCTAAGAAAACACTGCCCATACATCATGTAAAACTTAAATGCTCTTTCTCTTATCATACAATATTAAGATTAACACCACGAGCATTTCATAGAACGAGCTTCACCCCCGGTTTTTAGGTGGGTTCGTGTTACTCAATCTTTAGTTTTATGTGTATGTTTTGTAGATCATTGCTTGTCCATTTGTACTTTTTCTTTTGGCCATTTTATTGTCTGTTCTTCTTCGATATACGGATTCTGATTACCCCTTTGGTATCTTCAAACGCTTCTTAAATATGATCAATGATGCTTTGTTATGTTTCTGATTGTTTTGTTTTTCTTTCTACTTGTCTTACCCATGCATTGGCCCACATTACTATATTAGTACTGAAGAAGTAACAATGGCCATTATACTCTTTCCAGCCACTCGGACATCCTAAAATATACATATATAATTAAGCTATAAATCAACAGACATAATTATTCTATTCGGGGACATATTGTACCATGGTAGTTAAATTCAAAAATGGCGACGAAAATAGGTTGAAATAGCATTTGAATACATGGAGTCATAGAACCCCTGTACCATAGGATCGGACTATACAAGTCATGTAAATGAAGTTAGTGGAGAATATACTGCTTACCATTCCCGATGGTGTTTGTGTTGCTCAATCTTTAGTTTTCTGTGTAGTTTCTGTATATCATTGTTTGTCCCTCTGTCCTTTTCCTTTTGCTCATGGTGTCGATTTACTGCTTCTGATTACCCCATTGGCATCTTCGAATTTTTCGTATTCGACTCTGTATCCAATCAGATATCAGAATTATCAGGAATGTGACAAATGATGTCGGAAGTTAATTACTGACTAATGCTCCCATGTTTCCCTTCCAAAGCACCCGAGTTAACATCCGGTTTTTAGTGGGGTTCGTGTTACTAGATCTTAAGTTTTATGTGCCAGTTGTGTAGATCGTTGTTTGTCCTTTTTCTCTTGGCCATTGTTTTGTCTGTCCTTCTTCGATTTCCGAATTCTAATTACCCCTTTGGTATCTTCAAACTCTTCTTATTACAATGCAATATTTATTTTTCAAGATAGCAAGGAATGTCATATTACAGGTGGTGTTAATGTCACAGAAGATAATACACAGTACACTAACTTGTTAAAACTCCCGACATTAATGCATACATTTTAGTGCGGGGTTATGGTTATGGGTTATGGTGCTTAACGCCACTTTCAACAATATTTCAGTTATATCATGGCGGTCAGTTTTATTAGTGGAGGAAACCGGAGTACCCAGAGAAAACCACCAACTTGTCACAAGTCACTGACAAACTTTATCACATAATGTTGTATCGAGAACAACTCGCCATTAGCGGGATTCGAACTCACAACGTTAGTGGTGATAGGCACTGATTGCATAGGTAGTTATAAATCCAACTACCATACTACCACGGCCCCTGATTTAAGTGCGAGGTATAATAAATGACCTATAGAATAAAACGGCAATCCACCTAATAGTTATGAAATAGGTCAGAGAAGTCTTTTTTTATTCATTAACAGGAGTTGGATGAACAATTCGTAACCGATATAATTTGAATAATGCTAATCAATTTGTCAATCAATATATCGTATGCAGGTTTACCTATCACTTTACCTGAAGCACATGATGGTGTAGTGATACTGGTACGTGTGTTGCATACATCAGAATTACAACATGATTCGTTGGCTGACTCATGAGAGTGAGCTATCTGACCACACTAAGAGAAACAAGATGCATATATTTAGATACACACGCCTCTTATTAAAGGTAAAGTTTATAGGAGTAATTACATTTTCCAAAACAATTACAATTCTATTTTTTTCATTCATGGTACAAAACAGACAAAAACATTGAAAATCATCTGGAAATGGCTTAATGTGCGTCAGCCCTATTGACCGGAAATATTTTGTTTTTTGCTTCAATTCGGAAGACGGAATATGTCAAGTATGATAAAAATGTATATAATTTTTTCAGATGATAAATCCAATATTATGTCATTTTTTTTCTTTTTAAAGATATTGTGTATGTTTTGCTTTTTATGCTGTATCTTGATATCATTATGTTCAATAGATGTATGTGAACTTAAAAATTAATGTGGTTTTGCGACCAAATGTGTTCGTACAATTTAAATATTTAAATATTATGGATTTACTGCGAAGAAAATAATAACACATTACTGCATCTTTTCGCGCGCATCCAGATCTCCAAACAACATCATTACTCAAGCCAATCTTTGTCGTCTGCAGAAAGCACAACTAAAAAAATAAATACACATTATTCAATAATTATGAAAAAAATCAACAAAATTTAATGATTCCTCGATTTTAATTATGATTATTTCATGGGACTATTTGAAATTGACGTTGGCGAATGAATATAATGGCGACGTCACAATACCAAACCACGTTAGCAAGTATAACCAATGTTGATCCAGGCGGATCAGCCAATCAGATTGCAGTATTCACATCAAATTCAATTATTTTGTTGCTTAGCAAATAAAATATATTATTATCTAGTGACAAGATGACCTTGTATTTTATTTACCTCATCTTGACTGCACATGGCGATAGTGTTACATGTGTCAGGCCCTTGAGCAGAGTCACATTTAAAACATATTAAATGTCCACTGTGTTGAAGACCTGTAAGTAAATAAAGGTAATAACAAAATTACCGAACTCCGAACAATCTTACAAAGGGAAAGTCAAAACTCATAATTATATAAACAGACAAAATCAGTCAACAACCGGAAAACTGTGAAAACCGTAATGACCTTGACTTGGTACAGGCATTTCTAAAGAAATGGTGGGTTGAATCAGATTTTAAAGCGCCAAACCTCCCGCTTTCATTACGGTTCAAAGGTTCCGGCTGTCACTAGGCTATGATAAAAAGACCGAATATTTATGCTACATTATCTAAAAACAGCAACACTATTAAACACTTTAACGTTCATGGTTGACTGTCTTCTAGAGTATTGGTCACGTATTGAAAGTTGATGTGGACCCCCTGGGGAAGAAGATGTTTGAGATTTGCTGACCTTTCAAAGTCCTTGAATAATCAAATTGAAAGCTTAGCGGAGAGTTAATATCTCATCCATTGTTAATATATACAACCCAGTAAATATTGACCTTCTCCGTGAAATTAAAAATATGCATGGTCAAAATCCTCACTACTATATTTATATTGTAAATAAGATCATGTTCCTTTTATGATACCGGGTATAATGGAACACCTGTTCAAGCTACTTCAAAGTAATATTTCGTACCGCTGTCTTGTTATGATTTAACGAAACACGTGTTCAAGCTATTGTAATATAATCGTAATGCTTCTGTCTTATATTTCATTTATCAAACAAGCCTATCACCGATGCGGCGTGACTACGCGCCCAGCTTTGTAAATTACTAAAAATTCTTCTACATCAGTATAAAGTCAAGTATATAAAGTAGTTGTCGATTAGATGTATTTTATATTGTACACAAGTGTGGACACAGAAATGTGCTGTCCAAAAGGCAAGTGTGGATGTCAATATTTCATATTATTAACTTTAAAAAAAAAAATCCTGTACACAGGGTCCTGGATTTTCCTTAATAAAAAACTAATCCTGGATTATTATTTTTGCTTAAAATCTGGTCCTGTGTTTTTATTTCAAATTTTCATCATAGCCCCCCTCCCCCTCCCAAGGGATATAAAATTGTATCATTAATAATAAATTAATAAATAATAAATTCAGATTTTCTATTGAAAATGAAATTCATTTACAAAACCACTGATATTTGTTCAATTTTTAACGCTGATTTAAGCTTTAGTCGCAACAAATTTTTATTTTTCTCTAAACTGTCGAAACATAACATTTATTTAACTCTAAAACTCACAAATAAAATTCACCCCCCCTTTTTCCTTTTTTCCCTTTTTCCTTGTTTAAATCAATGATCGACAATATTCCAGAATCAAACAAATGAATAAATATAACAGATTTCTTTTACATGCATCTTTTTACCATGCAGAGACGGTGTGTTTTAAATCGGTCATCCAATCAGGACGCTCATTATTCTTGTCCAAGATAAAAATATATCGCTAAAGTAAATTTACCTGTGGTTTCAGGGTAGAAGATTTTTAGAAATCTAACATAAAATTTCCCCACTTCAACTCGTAAATTTACATAGAAATCGGAGATATTTCGTCATAAAACTTCACACATGGTTTTGTCTATCATATTTCTTGAAGACAAACATAACATTTTATTGCATTTATCAATATTGTATGAGTATCAACAGTTTTTTCAACACCGTATCTGTTTCTCGATTCAGCCGCAACTTCAACTCGTAAATTTACATAGAAATCGGAGATATTTCGTCATAAAACTTCACACATGGTTTTGTCTATCATATTTCTTGAAGACAAACATAAAATGTTATAGCATTTATCAATATTTTATGAGTATCAACAGTTTTTTCAACACCGTATCTGTTTCTCGATACAGCCGCCCGATTACAGTGACCCGTGACCCAGATAATACCCTCGGGGCTAATAGTCCACCATCAGAGATATCAACACAGTGATAGTAATACAAACTTAGGTATCTAATTGAGTGGGCATTATGCCTTTCTAGAACAACCTTCATCAGGTATGCTCAAAGACAAAAGATTGGAAAGCCAAATAATCCAAGTCTTTTGGGAGCATGAAAACCAAAAGGCAACTGTAATTGTTTAGTATATTACTAATTTGAAAGTAAATATGAACATACTTTATGTATGCATTTAATTATGGAAACTACAAAGATTATATTTAATTATGACAAGAAGAGTTTGAAGATACCAAAGAGGTAATCAGAATCCGTATATCGAAGAAGAATAGACAACACAATGACCAAAAGGACAAACAACGATCTAAGAAACATACATATAAAAGTTAAGATCGAGTAACATGAATTCCACCAAAAACCGGGGTGAACTCAGGTGCTCCGGAAGGGTAAGCAGTTCCTACTCCACTGTTGACAGGTTGTGTATACAACTAGCTTTAGTACAGATCGCTTGTTAATTTTAAAATGTTGATATAACGGTATACTGTCACTGGTTAATATACAAAAGCACTTTAATCATTTGACCACATATTATACATAATAAATTTATATTTCTGATAAGAATATATCACCTTAACATTGCTTATATATTGTCAAAGAGTATAATATAGATAAAATCAATCATACATTTTGAGTTATTATTCGTGTTAATAATTTCATTCTGTACAATGAATATACAGAGGCGTAAATATGTCAATGTAAATTCAAGGTGGGTTCATTTTGGCAAAATTGGATATGGGGGTGCAGCTGTAGTTTGAAAAGCACCCACATTTATATATTCCCTCATCATGAAAATCCCTATCCAGTCCGTACTCATTCAAATATCGTGCCATTACTGGTGATCTATTCGTATATTAAATTAAAATCGAAAAGCAGTCTAGTTTGGGCGGATATGGTACTTTGACAGACATCTTGGTCTGCTAAACTGTGAAGCGACAGCCGAATTTTGTGTATCGTCTGCTTGTTTGGCTTCTATAATTTGTAATGGGTTAACAATCTGCTGGTTTTTTTTAGACAGGCGATCTGTACAGATATTGTAAGCAAAGGTACTGATATAAAGAAACATTATGTAATTCTTTGACTCTAAGCCAATCAAATTCAATTATCCCAATCTATTGATTATGAGAAGGCGGCAGTTGGCCAATAAATGTTCTACTTTCAACGGGATTTTATGCCAAGCACTTATGAAAATGATAGTTTCTTATAATAACGTCAAATTCTCCATTTAACCGACCAAAAACGGATTTAAAATGTAGACGTAAAAGTCACATTACTATTTCAAGACAGTTGGAGTGTCAAATCATGGCATAAAGATATTAAAGATCTACACATAAATACATTTTGTCTCTTACTGCATCAACCAGAATAGTTCTTTAAATATATTTTATTGTTCAAAAAGACAAAAGGATAAGTCACAAGTTAAACAAATTAGACAGTCTTCTCCCATATAATAATGGTTAGTAATATTTTGCTTTTGTTCTTAATCGATGTTTCCATCGACAAATTCAGAAGAATATTATAGTAATTATTGTGCAAAATGTATCTAAGAAAACACTGCCCATACATCATGTAAAACTTAAATGTATTTAAGAAAACACTGCCCATACATCATGTAAAACTTAAATGTATCTAAGAAAACACTGCCCATACATCATGTAAAACTTAAATGTATCTAAGAAAACACTGCCCATACATCATGTAAAACTTAAATGTATCTAAGAAAACACTGCCCATACATCATGTAAAACTTAAATGCTCTTTCTCTTATCATACAATATTAAGATTAACACCACGAGCATTTCATAGAACGAGCTTCACCCCCGGTTTTTAGGTGGGTTCGTGTTACTCAATCTTTAGTTTTATGTGTATGTTTTGTAGATCATTGCTTGTCCATTTGTACTTTTTCTTTTGGCCATTTTATTGTCTGTTCTTCTTCGATATACGGATTCTGATTACCCCTTTGGTATCTTCAAACGCTTCTTAAATATGATCAATGATGCTTTGTTATGTTTCTGATTGTTTTGTTTTTCTTTCTACTTGTCTTACCCATGCATTGGCCCACATTACTATATTAGTACTGAAGAAGTAACAATGGCCATTATACTCTTTCCAGCCACTCGGACATCCTAAAATATACATATATAATTAAGCTATAAATCAACAGACATAATTATTCTATTCGGGGACATATTGTACCATGGTAGTTAAATTCAAAAATGGCGACGAAAATAGGTTGAAATAGCATTTGAATACATGGAGTCATAGAACCCCTGTACCATAGGATCGGACTATACAAGTCATGTAAATGAAGTTAGTGGAGAATATACTGCTTACCATTCCCGATGGTGTTTGTGTTGCTCAATCTTTAGTTTTCTGTGTAGTTTCTGTATATCATTGTTTGTCCCTCTGTCCTTTTCCTTTTGCTCATGGTGTCGATTTACTGCTTCTGATTACCCCATTGGCATCTTCGAATTTTTCGTATTCGACTCTGTATCCAATCAGATATCAGAATTATCAGGAATGTGACAAATGATGTCGGAAGTTAATTACTGACTAATGCTCCCATGTTTCCCTTCCAAAGCACCCGAGTTAACATCCGGTTTTTAGTGGGGTTCGTGTTACTAGATCTTAAGTTTTATGTGCCAGTTGTGTAGATCGTTGTTTGTCCTTTTTCTCTTGGCCATTGTTTTGTCTGTCCTTCTTCGATTTCCGAATTCTAATTACCCCTTTGGTATCTTCAAACTCTTCTTATTACAATGCAATATTTATTTTTCAAGATAGCAAGGAATGTCATATTACAGGTGGTGTTAATGTCACAGAAGATAATACACAGTACACTAACTTGTTAAAACTCCCGACATTAATGCATACATTTTAGTGCGGGGTTATGGTTATGGGTTATGGTGCTTAACGCCACTTTCAACAATATTTCAGTTATATCATGGCGGTCAGTTTTATTAGTGGAGGAAACCGGAGTACCCAGAGAAAACCACCAACTTGTCACAAGTCACTGACAAACTTTATCACATAATGTTGTATCGAGAACAACTCGCCATTAGCGGGATTCGAACTCACAACGTTAGTGGTGATAGGCACTGATTGCATAGGTAGTTATAAATCCAACTACCATACTACCACGGCCCCTGATTTAAGTGCGAGGTATAATAAATGACCTATAGAATAAAACGGCAATCCACCTAATAGTTATGAAATAGGTCAGAGAAGTCTTTTTTTATTCATTAACAGGAGTTGGATGAACAATTCGTAACCGATATAATTTGAATAATGCTAATCAATTTGTCAATCAATATATCGTATGCAGGTTTACCTATCACTTTACCTGAAGCACATGATGGTGTAGTGATACTGGTACGTGTGTTGCATACATCAGAATTACAACATGATTCGTTGGCTGACTCATGAGAGTGAGCTATCTGACCACACTAAGAGAAACAAGATGCATATATTTAGATACACACGCCTCTTATTAAAGGTAAAGTTTATAGGAGTAATTACATTTTCCAAAACAATTACAATTCTATTTTTTTCATTCATGGTACAAAACAGACAAAAACATTGAAAATCATCTGGAAATGGCTTAATGTGCGTCAGCCCTATTGACCGGAAATATTTTGTTTTTTGCTTCAATTCGGAAGACGGAATATGTCAAGTATGATAAAAATGTATATAATTTTTTCAGATGATAAATCCAATATTATGTCATTTTTTTTCTTTTTAAAGATATTGTGTATGTTTTGCTTTTTATGCTGTATCTTGATATCATTATGTTCAATAGATGTATGTGAACTTAAAAATTAATGTGGTTTTGCGACCAAATGTGTTCGTACAATTTAAATATTTAAATATTATGGATTTACTGCGAAGAAAATAATAACACATTACTGCATCTTTTCGCGCGCATCCAGATCTCCAAACAACATCATTACTCAAGCCAATCTTTGTCGTCTGCAGAAAGCACAACTAAAAAAATAAATACACATTATTCAATAATTATGAAAAAAATCAACAAAATTTAATGATTCCTCGATTTTAATTATGATTATTTCATGGGACTATTTGAAATTGACGTTGGCGAATGAATATAATGGCGACGTCACAATACCACACCACGTTAGCAAGTATAACCAATGTTGATCCAGGCGGATCAGCCAATCAGATTGCAGTATTCACATCAAATTCAATTATTTTGTTGCTTAGCAAATAAAATATATTATTATCTAGTGACAAGATGACCTTGTATTTTATTTACCTCATCTTGACTGCACATGGCGATAGTGTTACATGTGTCAGGCCCTTGAGCAGAGTCACATTTAAAACATATTAAATGTCCACTGTGTTGAAGACCTGTAAGTAAATAAAGGTAATAACAAAATTACCGAACTCCGAACAATCTTACAAAGGGAAAGTCAAAACTCATAATTATATAAACAGACAAAATCAGTCAACAACCGGAAAACTGTGAAAACCGTAATGACCTTGACTTGGTACAGGCATTTCTAAAGAAATGGTGGGTTGAATCAGATTTTAAAGCGCCAAACCTCCCGCTTTCATTACGGTTCAAAGGTTCCGGCTGTCACTAGGCTATGATAAAAAGACCGAATATTTATGCTACATTATCTAAAAACAGCAACACTATTAAACACTTTAACGTTCATGGTTGACTGTCTTCTAGAGTATTGGTCACGTATTGAAAGTTGATGTGGACCCCCTGGGGAAGAAGATGTTTGAGATTTGCTGACCTTTCAAAGTCCTTGAATAATCAAATTGAAAGCTTAGCGGAGAGTTAATATCTCATCCATTGTTAATATATACAACCCAGTAAATATTGACCTTCTCCGTGAAATTAAAAATATGCATGGTCAAAATCCTCACTACTATATTTATATTGTAAATAAGATCATGTTCCTTTTATGATACCGGGTATAATGGAACACCTGTTCAAGCTACTTCAAAGTAATATTTCGTACCGCTGTCTTGTTATGATTTAACGAAACACGTGTTCAAGCTATTGTAATATAATCGTAATGCTTCTGTCTTATATTTCATTTATCAAACAAGCCTATCACCGATGCGGCGTGACTACGCGCCCAGCTTTGTAAATTACTAAAAATTCTTCTACATCAGTATAAAGTCAAGTATATAAAGTAGTTGTCGATTAGATGTATTTTATATTGTACACAAGTGTGGACACAGAAATGTGCTGTCCAAAAGGCAAGTGTGGATGTCAATATTTCATATTATTAACTTTAAAAAAAAAAATCCTGTACACAGGGTCCTGGATTTTCCTTAATAAAAAACTAATCCTGGATTATTATTTTTGCTTAAAATCTGGTCCTGTGTTTTTATTTCAAATTTTCATCATAGCCCCCCTCCCCCTCCCAAGGGATATAAAATTGTATCATTAATAATAAATTAATAAATAATAAATTCAGATTTTCTATTGAAAATGAAATTCATTTACAAAACCACTGATATTTGTTCAATTTTTAACGCTGATTTAAGCTTTAGTCGCAACAAATTTTTATTTTTCTCTAAACTGTCGAAACATAACATTTATTTAACTCTAAAACTCACAAATAAAATTCACCCCCCCTTTTTCCTTTTTTCCCTTTTTCCTTGTTTAAATCAATGATCGACAATATTCCAGAATCAAACAAATGAATAAATATAACAGATTTCTTTTACATGCATCTTTTTACCATGCAGAGACGGTGTGTTTTAAATCGGTCATCCAATCAGGACGCTCATTATTCTTGTCCAAGATAAAAATATATCGCTAAAGTAAATTTACCTGTGGTTTCAGGGTAGAAGATTTTTAGAAATCTAACATAAAATTTCCCCACTTCAACTCGTAAATTTACATAGAAATCGGAGATATTTCGTCATAAAACTTCACACATGGTTTTGTCTATCATATTTCTTGAAGACAAACATAACATTTTATTGCATTTATCAATATTGTATGAGTATCAACAGTTTTTTCAACACCGTATCTGTTTCTCGATTCAGCCGCAACTTCAACTCGTAAATTTACATAGAAATCGGAGATATTTCGTCATAAAACTTCACACATGGTTTTGTCTATCATATTTCTTGAAGACAAACATAAAATGTTATAGCATTTATCAATATTTTATGAGTATCAACAGTTTTTTCAACACCGTATCTGTTTCTCGATACAGCCGCCCGATTACAGTGACCCGTGACCCAGATAATACCCTCGGGGCTAATAGTCCACCATCAGAGATATCAACACAGTGATAGTAATACAAACTTAGGTATCTAATTGAGTGGGCATTATGCCTTTCTAGAACAACCTTCATCAGGTATGCTCAAAGACAAAAGATTGGAAAGCCAAATAATCCAAGTCTTTTGGGAGCATGAAAACCAAAAGGCAACTGTAATTGTTTAGTATATTACTAATTTGAAAGTAAATATGAACATACTTTATGTATGCATTTAATTATGGAAACTACAAAGATTATATTTAATTATGACAAGAAGAGTTTGAAGATACCAAAGAGGTAATCAGAATCCGTATATCGAAGAAGAATAGACAACACAATGACCAAAAGGACAAACAACGATCTAAGAAACATACATATAAAAGTTAAGATCGAGTAACATGAATTCCACCAAAAACCGGGGTGAACTCAGGTGCTCCGGAAGGGTAAGCAGTTCCTACTCCACTGTTGACAGGTTGTGTATACAACTAGCTTTAGTACAGATCGCTTGTTAATTTTAAAATGTTGATATAACGGTATACTGTCACTGGTTAATATACAAAAGCACTTTAATCATTTGACCACATATTATACATAATAAATTTATATTTCTGATAAGAATATATCACCTTAACATTGCTTATATATTGTCAAAGAGTATAATATAGATAAAATCAATCATACATTTTGAGTTATTATTCGTGTTAATAATTTCATTCTGTACAATGAATATACAGAGGCGTAAATATGTCAATGTAAATTCAAGGTGGGTTCATTTTGGCAAAATTGGATATGGGGGTGCAGCTGTAGTTTGAAAAGCACCCACATTTATATATTCCCTCATCATGAAAATCCCTATCCAGTCCGTACTCATTCAAATATCGTGCCATTACTGGTGATCTATTCGTATATTAAATTAAAATCGAAAAGCAGTCTAGTTTGGGCGGATATGGTACTTTGACAGACATCTTGGTCTGCTAAACTGTGAAGCGACAGCCGAATTTTGTGTATCGTCTGCTTGTTTGGCTTCTATAATTTGTAATGGGTTAACAATCTGCTGGTTTTTTTTAGACAGGCGATCTGTACAGATATTGTAAGCAAAGGTACTGATATAAAGAAACATTATGTAATTCTTTGACTCTAAGCCAATCAAATTCAATTATCCCAATCTATTGATTATGAGAAGGCGGCAGTTGGCCAATAAATGTTCTACTTTCAACGGGATTTTATGCCAAGCACTTATGAAAATGATAGTTTCTTATAATAACGTCAAATTCTCCATTTAACCGACCAAAAACGGATTTAAAATGTAGACGTAAAAGTCACATTACTATTTCAAGACAGTTGGAGTGTCAAATCATGGCATAAAGATATTAAAGATCTACACATAAATACATTTTGTCTCTTACTGCATCAACCAGAATAGTTCTTTAAATATATTTTATTGTTCAAAAAGACAAAAGGATAAGTCACAAGTTAAACAAATTAGACAGTCTTCTCCCATATAATAATGGTTAGTAATATTTTGCTTTTGTTCTTAATCGATGTTTCCATCGACAAATTCAGAAGAATATTATAGTAATTATTGTGCAAAATGTATCTAAGAAAACACTGCCCATACATCATGTAAAACTTAAATGTATTTAAGAAAACACTGCCCATACATCATGTAAAACTTAAATGTATCTAAGAAAACACTGCCCATACATCATGTAAAACTTAAATGTATCTAAGAAAACACTGCCCATACATCATGTAAAACTTAAATGTATCTAAGAAAACACTGCCCATACATCATGTAAAACTTAAATGCTCTTTCTCTTATCATACAATATTAAGATTAACACCACGAGCATTTCATAGAACGAGCTTCACCCCCGGTTTTTAGGTGGGTTCGTGTTACTCAATCTTTAGTTTTATGTGTATGTTTTGTAGATCATTGCTTGTCCATTTGTACTTTTTCTTTTGGCCATTTTATTGTCTGTTCTTCTTCGATATACGGATTCTGATTACCCCTTTGGTATCTTCAAACGCTTCTTAAATATGATCAATGATGCTTTGTTATGTTTCTGATTGTTTTGTTTTTCTTTCTACTTGTCTTACCCATGCATTGGCCCACATTACTATATTAGTACTGAAGAAGTAACAATGGCCATTATACTCTTTCCAGCCACTCGGACATCCTAAAATATACATATATAATTAAGCTATAAATCAACAGACATAATTATTCTATTCGGGGACATATTGTACCATGGTAGTTAAATTCAAAAATGGCGACGAAAATAGGTTGAAATAGCATTTGAATACATGGAGTCATAGAACCCCTGTACCATAGGATCGGACTATACAAGTCATGTAAATGAAGTTAGTGGAGAATATACTGCTTACCATTCCCGATGGTGTTTGTGTTGCTCAATCTTTAGTTTTCTGTGTAGTTTCTGTATATCATTGTTTGTCCCTCTGTCCTTTTCCTTTTGCTCATGGTGTCGATTTACTGCTTCTGATTACCCCATTGGCATCTTCGAATTTTTCGTATTCGACTCTGTATCCAATCAGATATCAGAATTATCAGGAATGTGACAAATGATGTCGGAAGTTAATTACTGACTAATGCTCCCATGTTTCCCTTCCAAAGCACCCGAGTTAACATCCGGTTTTTAGTGGGGTTCGTGTTACTAGATCTTAAGTTTTATGTGCCAGTTGTGTAGATCGTTGTTTGTCCTTTTTCTCTTGGCCATTGTTTTGTCTGTCCTTCTTCGATTTCCGAATTCTAATTACCCCTTTGGTATCTTCAAACTCTTCTTATTACAATGCAATATTTATTTTTCAAGATAGCAAGGAATGTCATATTACAGGTGGTGTTAATGTCACAGAAGATAATACACAGTACACTAACTTGTTAAAACTCCCGACATTAATGCATACATTTTAGTGCGGGGTTATGGTTATGGGTTATGGTGCTTAACGCCACTTTCAACAATATTTCAGTTATATCATGGCGGTCAGTTTTATTAGTGGAGGAAACCGGAGTACCCAGAGAAAACCACCAACTTGTCACAAGTCACTGACAAACTTTATCACATAATGTTGTATCGAGAACAACTCGCCATTAGCGGGATTCGAACTCACAACGTTAGTGGTGATAGGCACTGATTGCATAGGTAGTTATAAATCCAACTACCATACTACCACGGCCCCTGATTTAAGTGCGAGGTATAATAAATGACCTATAGAATAAAACGGCAATCCACCTAATAGTTATGAAATAGGTCAGAGAAGTCTTTTTTTATTCATTAACAGGAGTTGGATGAACAATTCGTAACCGATATAATTTGAATAATGCTAATCAATTTGTCAATCAATATATCGTATGCAGGTTTACCTATCACTTTACCTGAAGCACATGATGGTGTAGTGATACTGGTACGTGTGTTGCATACATCAGAATTACAGCATGATTCGTTGGCTGACTCATGAGAGTGAGCTATCTGACCACACTAAGAGAAACAAGATGCATATATTTAGATACACACGCCTCTTATTAAAGGTAAAGTTTATAGGAGTAATTACATTTTCCAAAACAATTACAATTCTATTTTTTTCATTCATGGTACAAAACAGACAAAAACATTGAAAATCATCTGGAAATGGCTTAATGTGCGTCAGCCCTATTGACCGGAAATATTTTGTTTTTTGCTTCAATTCGGAAGACGGAATATGTCAAGTATGATAAAAATGTATATAATTTTTTCAGATGATAAATCCAATATTATGTCATTTTTTTTCTTTTTAAAGATATTGTGTATGTTTTGCTTTTTATGCTGTATCTTGATATCATTATGTTCAATAGATGTATGTGAACTTAAAAATTAATGTGGTTTTGCGACCAAATGTGTTCGTACAATTTAAATATTTAAATATTATGGATTTACTGCGAAGAAAATAATAACACATTACTGCATCTTTTCGCGCGCATCCAGATCTCCAAACAACATCATTACTCAAGCCAATCTTTGTCGTCTGCAGAAAGCACAACTAAAAAAATAAATACACATTATTCAATAATTATGAAAAAAATCAACAAAATTTAATGATTCCTCGATTTTAATTATGATTATTTCATGGGACTATTTGAAATTGACGTTGGCGAATGAATATAATGGCGACGTCACAATACCAAACCACGTTAGCAAGTATAACCAATGTTGATCCAGGCGGATCAGCCAATCAGATTGCAGTATTCACATCAAATTCAATTATTTTGTTGCTTAGCAAATAAAATATATTATTATCTAGTGACAAGATGACCTTGTATTTTATTTACCTCATCTTGACTGCACATGGCGATAGTGTTACATGTGTCAGGCCCTTGAGCAGAGTCACATTTAAAACATATTAAATGTCCACTGTGTTGAAGACCTGTAAGTAAATAAAGGTAATAACAAAATTACCGAACTCCGAACAATCTTACAAAGGGAAAGTCAAAACTCATAATTATATAAACAGACAAAATCAGTCAACAACCGGAAAACTGTGAAAACCGTAATGACCTTGACTTGGTACAGGCATTTCTAAAGAAATGGTGGGTTGAATCAGATTTTAAAGCGCCAAACCTCCCGCTTTCATTACGGTTCAAAGGTTCCGGCTGTCACTAGGCTATGATAAAAAGACCGAATATTTATGCTACATTATCTAAAAACAGCAACACTATTAAACACTTTAACGTTCATGGTTGACTGTCTTCTAGAGTATTGGTCACGTATTGAAAGTTGATGTGGACCCCCTGGGGAAGAAGATGTTTGAGATTTGCTGACCTTTCAAAGTCCTTGAATAATCAAATTGAAAGCTTAGCGGAGAGTTAATATCTCATCCATTGTTAATATATACAACCCAGTAAATATTGACCTTCTCCGTGAAATTAAAAATATGCATGGTCAAAATCCTCACTACTATATTTATATTGTAAATAAGATCATGTTCCTTTTATGATACCGGGTATAATGGAACACCTGTTCAAGCTACTTCAAAGTAATATTTCGTACCGCTGTCTTGTTATGATTTAACGAAACACGTGTTCAAGCTATTGTAATATAATCGTAATGCTTCTGTCTTATATTTCATTTATCAAACAAGCCTATCACCGATGCGGCGTGACTACGCGCCCAGCTTTGTAAATTACTAAAAATTCTTCTACATCAGTATAAAGTCAAGTATATAAAGTAGTTGTCGATTAGATGTATTTTATATTGTACACAAGTGTGGACACAGAAATGTGCTGTCCAAAAGGCAAGTGTGGATGTCAATATTTCATATTATTAACTTTAAAAAAAAAAATCCTGTACACAGGGTCCTGGATTTTCCTTAATAAAAAACTAATCCTGGATTATTATTTTTGCTTAAAATCTGGTCCTGTGTTTTTATTTCAAATTTTCATCATAGCCCCCCTCCCCCTCCCAAGGGATATAAAATTGTATCATTAATAATAAATTAATAAATAATAAATTCAGATTTTCTATTGAAAATGAAATTCATTTACAAAACCACTGATATTTGTTCAATTTTTAACGCTGATTTAAGCTTTAGTCGCAACAAATTTTTATTTTTCTCTAAACTGTCGAAACATAACATTTATTTAACTCTAAAACTCACAAATAAAATTCACCCCCCCTTTTTCCTTTTTTCCCTTTTTCCTTGTTTAAATCAATGATCGACAATATTCCAGAATCAAACAAATGAATAAATATAACAGATTTCTTTTACATGCATCTTTTTACCATGCAGAGACGGTGTGTTTTAAATCGGTCATCCAATCAGGACGCTCATTATTCTTGTCCAAGATAAAAATATATCGCTAAAGTAAATTTACCTGTGGTTTCAGGGTAGAAGATTTTTAGAAATCTAACATAAAATTTCCCCACTTCAACTCGTAAATTTACATAGAAATCGGAGATATTTCGTCATAAAACTTCACACATGGTTTTGTCTATCATATTTCTTGAAGACAAACATAACATTTTATTGCATTTATCAATATTGTATGAGTATCAACAGTTTTTTCAACACCGTATCTGTTTCTCGATTCAGCCGCAACTTCAACTCGTAAATTTACATAGAAATCGGAGATATTTCGTCATAAAACTTCACACATGGTTTTGTCTATCATATTTCTTGAAGACAAACATAAAATGTTATAGCATTTATCAATATTTTATGAGTATCAACAGTTTTTTCAACACCGTATCTGTTTCTCGATACAGCCGCCCGATTACAGTGACCCGTGACCCAGATAATACCCTCGGGGCTAATAGTCCACCATCAGAGATATCAACACAGTGATAGTAATACAAACTTAGGTATCTAATTGAGTGGGCATTATGCCTTTCTAGAACAACCTTCATCAGGTATGCTCAAAGACAAAAGATTGGAAAGCCAAATAATCCAAGTCTTTTGGGAGCATGAAAACCAAAAGGCAACTGTAATTGTTTAGTATATTACTAATTTGAAAGTAAATATGAACATACTTTATGTATGCATTTAATTATGGAAACTACAAAGATTATATTTAATTATGACAAGAAGAGTTTGAAGATACCAAAGAGGTAATCAGAATCCGTATATCGAAGAAGAATAGACAACACAATGACCAAAAGGACAAACAACGATCTAAGAAACATACATATAAAAGTTAAGATCGAGTAACATGAATTCCACCAAAAACCGGGGTGAACTCAGGTGCTCCGGAAGGGTAAGCAGTTCCTACTCCACTGTTGACAGGTTGTGTATACAACTAGCTTTAGTACAGATCGCTTGTTAATTTTAAAATGTTGATATAACGGTATACTGTCACTGGTTAATATACAAAAGCACTTTAATCATTTGACCACATATTATACATAATAAATTTATATTTCTGATAAGAATATATCACCTTAACATTGCTTATATATTGTCAAAGAGTATAATATAGATAAAATCAATCATACATTTTGAGTTATTATTCGTGTTAATAATTTCATTCTGTACAATGAATATACAGAGGCGTAAATATGTCAATGTAAATTCAAGGTGGGTTCATTTTGGCAAAATTGGATATGGGGGTGCAGCTGTAGTTTGAAAAGCACCCACATTTATATATTCCCTCATCATGAAAATCCCTATCCAGTCCGTACTCATTCAAATATCGTGCCATTACTGGTGATCTATTCGTATATTAAATTAAAATCGAAAAGCAGTCTAGTTTGGGCGGATATGGTACTTTGACAGACATCTTGGTCTGCTAAACTGTGAAGCGACAGCCGAATTTTGTGTATCGTCTGCTTGTTTGGCTTCTATAATTTGTAATGGGTTAACAATCTGCTGGTTTTTTTTAGACAGGCGATCTGTACAGATATTGTAAGCAAAGGTACTGATATAAAGAAACATTATGTAATTCTTTGACTCTAAGCCAATCAAATTCAATTATCCCAATCTATTGATTATGAGAAGGCGGCAGTTGGCCAATAAATGTTCTACTTTCAACGGGATTTTATGCCAAGCACTTATGAAAATGATAGTTTCTTATAATAACGTCAAATTCTCCATTTAACCGACCAAAAACGGATTTAAAATGTAGACGTAAAAGTCACATTACTATTTCAAGACAGTTGGAGTGTCAAATCATGGCATAAAGATATTAAAGATCTACACATAAATACATTTTGTCTCTTACTGCATCAACCAGAATAGTTCTTTAAATATATTTTATTGTTCAAAAAGACAAAAGGATAAGTCACAAGTTAAACAAATTAGACAGTCTTCTCCCATATAATAATGGTTAGTAATATTTTGCTTTTGTTCTTAATCGATGTTTCCATCGACAAATTCAGAAGAATATTATAGTAATTATTGTGCAAAATGTATCTAAGAAAACACTGCCCATACATCATGTAAAACTTAAATGTATTTAAGAAAACACTGCCCATACATCATGTAAAACTTAAATGTATCTAAGAAAACACTGCCCATACATCATGTAAAACTTAAATGTATCTAAGAAAACACTGCCCATACATCATGTAAAACTTAAATGTATCTAAGAAAACACTGCCCATACATCATGTAAAACTTAAATGCTCTTTCTCTTATCATACAATATTAAGATTAACACCACGAGCATTTCATAGAACGAGCTTCACCCCCGGTTTTTAGGTGGGTTCGTGTTACTCAATCTTTAGTTTTATGTGTATGTTTTGTAGATCATTGCTTGTCCATTTGTACTTTTTCTTTTGGCCATTTTATTGTCTGTTCTTCTTCGATATACGGATTCTGATTACCCCTTTGGTATCTTCAAACGCTTCTTAAATATGATCAATGATGCTTTGTTATGTTTCTGATTGTTTTGTTTTTCTTTCTACTTGTCTTACCCATGCATTGGCCCACATTACTATATTAGTACTGAAGAAGTAACAATGGCCATTATACTCTTTCCAGCCACTCGGACATCCTAAAATATACATATATAATTAAGCTATAAATCAACAGACATAATTATTCTATTCGGGGACATATTGTACCATGGTAGTTAAATTCAAAAATGGCGACGAAAATAGGTTGAAATAGCATTTGAATACATGGAGTCATAGAACCCCTGTACCATAGGATCGGACTATACAAGTCATGTAAATGAAGTTAGTGGAGAATATACTGCTTACCATTCCCGATGGTGTTTGTGTTGCTCAATCTTTAGTTTTCTGTGTAGTTTCTGTATATCATTGTTTGTCCCTCTGTCCTTTTCCTTTTGCTCATGGTGTCGATTTACTGCTTCTGATTACCCCATTGGCATCTTCGAATTTTTCGTATTCGACTCTGTATCCAATCAGATATCAGAATTATCAGGAATGTGACAAATGATGTCGGAAGTTAATTACTGACTAATGCTCCCATGTTTCCCTTCCAAAGCACCCGAGTTAACATCCGGTTTTTAGTGGGGTTCGTGTTACTAGATCTTAAGTTTTATGTGCCAGTTGTGTAGATCGTTGTTTGTCCTTTTTCTCTTGGCCATTGTTTTGTCTGTCCTTCTTCGATTTCCGAATTCTAATTACCCCTTTGGTATCTTCAAACTCTTCTTATTACAATGCAATATTTATTTTTCAAGATAGCAAGGAATGTCATATTACAGGTGGTGTTAATGTCACAGAAGATAATACACAGTACACTAACTTGTTAAAACTCCCGACATTAATGCATACATTTTAGTGCGGGGTTATGGTTATGGGTTATGGTGCTTAACGCCACTTTCAACAATATTTCAGTTATATCATGGCGGTCAGTTTTATTAGTGGAGGAAACCGGAGTACCCAGAGAAAACCACCAACTTGTCACAAGTCACTGACAAACTTTATCACATAATGTTGTATCGAGAACAACTCGCCATTAGCGGGATTCGAACTCACAACGTTAGTGGTGATAGGCACTGATTGCATAGGTAGTTATAAATCCAACTACCATACTACCACGGCCCCTGATTTAAGTGCGAGGTATAATAAATGACCTATAGAATAAAACGGCAATCCACCTAATAGTTATGAAATAGGTCAGAGAAGTCTTTTTTTATTCATTAACAGGAGTTGGATGAACAATTCGTAACCGATATAATTTGAATAATGCTAATCAATTTGTCAATCAATATATCGTATGCAGGTTTACCTATCACTTTACCTGAAGCACATGATGGTGTAGTGATACTGGTACGTGTGTTGCATACATCAGAATTACAACATGATTCGTTGGCTGACTCATGAGAGTGAGCTATCTGACCACACTAAGAGAAACAAGATGCATATATTTAGATGCACACGCCTCTTATTAAAGGTAAAGTTTATAGGAGTAATTACATTTTCCAAAACAATTACAATTCTATTTTTTTCATTCATGGTACAAAACAGACAAAAACATTGAAAATCATCTGGAAATGGCTTAATGTGCGTCAGCCCTATTGACCGGAAATATTTTGTTTTTTGCTTCAATTCGGAAGACGGAATATGTCAAGTATGATAAAAATGTATATAATTTTTTCAGATGATAAATCCAATATTATGTCATTTTTTTTCTTTTTAAAGATATTGTGTATGTTTTGCTTTTTATGCTGTATCTTGATATCATTATGTTCAATAGATGTATGTGAACTTAAAAATTAATGTGGTTTTGCGACCAAATGTGTTCGTACAATTTAAATATTTAAATATTATGGATTTACTGCGAAGAAAATAATAACACATTACTGCATCTTTTCGCGCGCATCCAGATCTCCAAACAACATCATTACTCAAGCCAATCTTTGTCGTCTGCAGAAAGCACAACTAAAAAAATAAATACACATTATTCAATAATTATGAAAAAAATCAACAAAATTTAATGATTCCTCGATTTTAATTATGATTATTTCATGGGACTATTTGAAATTGACGTTGGCGAATGAATATAATGGCGACGTCACAATACCAAACCACGTTAGCAAGTATAACCAATGTTGATCCAGGCGGATCAGCCAATCAGATTGCAGTATTCACATCAAATTCAATTATTTTGTTGCTTAGCAAATAAAATATATTATTATCTAGTGACAAGATGACCTTGTATTTTATTTACCTCATCTTGACTGCACATGGCGATAGTGTTACATGTGTCAGGCCCTTGAGCAGAGTCACATTTAAAACATATTAAATGTCCACTGTGTTGAAGACCTGTAAGTAAATAAAGGTAATAACAAAATTACCGAACTCCGAACAATCTTACAAAGGGAAAGTCAAAACTCATAATTATATAAACAGACAAAATCAGTCAACAACCGGAAAACTGTGAAAACCGTAATGACCCTGACTTGGTACAGGCATTTCTAAAGAAATGGTGGGTTGAATCAGATTTTAAGGCGCCAAACCTCCCGCTCTCATTACGGTTCAAAGGTTCCGGCTGTCACTGTAACAGTATTTAAATACAGGAACAAAATAGGTAAAATAGTTGTCAAAGCAGTACCATATTCGGTGACGTAAATGTCAAAAATATTTTTACGTCACACATTGACAAAAAAATTCTTGACATTTTGGACTTCTTTATCTTTATACATTTTCACTATATGAAAATGCATCGCTTATAATTATTTCTGCAGAGACGGAATATATTTCGACAAGATATTGGTATCGGAATATAAACTTTTTAAGAGATCGAATAAGGCGAATCTTTTTATAGCCCTGGTCCAGTAGCCTGTTTCTCAGATGAAGATGACGTTTCAGGAAATCAGAATAATTGCTACTGGCCCTTGCAACTGTTATATTTATGATGAAGCTTAATTAGACTTAATTAGGTAAAGGATATTATATCATTGTCACTTTTCTAAAAGAAAACAGCTATAAATGTTTTCGAACTGGTTTTACAAGGTGTCCTAAACCTATGTCAACATTTTGAAATATCATATTCAAGGAATGCCAACATGTTTATATAATTAATAATAATTACAGGTAAGTAAATTTGGAAATGCAGGTCTCCAAAGTGAAATATTAATATATTGAAATTTACCCCCAAAAAATGTAAAAGATATGACAACAAAATTTAGTTGGTACATTTCAGCATAGAAATGTTCCCCGATGACCCACTTCCTATTCATTATAGCAAAACTACAGGTCACGTGACCGTTGATTACATTTGCTATACAGAAACGTATTTTGGTTTCAAACATTATTATTAAGATTCCTGAAAAATTCCGAATTTGAATCAAAACCTTAACTTTTATAGAAATAGGTGTATTTTCTCACAGTAAATCCAGCGTTCATAGACCTATTTTCGTATGTGTGGCAAGTTTCTACGGCCGCGTTGTTTGGCAGCGATTGCGTCCATGTTAAGTAATGTCATGCCCTATATTTTAAATCCCCGCTTCCAAAAACATGCGTTTAATCAAGAAATCATGCTCAAGTTAATGCCAAATTTAACTTACGGGGTTGCAGTTCGAAGAATACATATAGCGGGTTTTTTTTAATATATATTATTAAACTTGGTCTCGTCCTGAAAATAGCTGAAATACTGCTCGCTGAACGTTAAGCAATAGCAATAACCATCCAATCAATTGAACAATACAAAACAAGCCGCATCGGTGGTGTAATGGTTAGCGTGCTCGCCTCGAATGTGATAGACCGTTGGTTCGATCCCCGATCGGATCAATCCAAAGACTATAAAGTTGGCATTTGTTGCTTCTCCGCAAATCACACGGCATTCATAAGAAAGAACAAAGACTAATTTGCTCGTAATCAGTATAATGTGTCCGAGTTGGGGCGAGATGTCTATCCGCGGATAGTTGTTTCAGTGAGCTAACACTATAAAACCAAATCCAACAAAGCAGAGCTCATCATCATCTTATTGAAAATTAGCTTGTTCTCGCCATGATATAGCTGAAAAATTGGCGTTCAACAATTATTCACTCAAAATATTTTGATATGAGCGATATGACCTCGTTTTCATGGTTACATCGAAGTACACATTTCGTCGGTTCGCAGTAACTTTTATTTTCAATTATTCCAGATAACTCGATCGAATGCTCTGATATTAAGAAGTAAACATTAAAGATGCTTGACAGTATCAATAAATTTAAATACTACCGTCTTTTTGTGGATATTGGAAAATAGTACTGCCTTTTTATATATATTTGAAAATAGTACTGCTTTATGTAGCTATTGGAAGGCATTGCATAATTTACGTTGTTATAAGGTAAACTACAAAGGGAAAGCCTCAATATGCTCACATTACCACGTGATACTACAATAAAATATTATTATATGAAAACGATTTTTTTTTATGATATCTCTATGGTGTAGAATTGTGTGAAGTAATTCTTACTGTTAGCGCCACATAAAGTCCCTGTATTACACAGTTTACTGTTACAACATCTTTCACATTCAGTCTTCTCTCCTGCCACTGACCGTACTTCTAGTAATAACGATGTGCTGTCACGTTTACCAATTACAGGTACCAAAACGCATTTCTTCATTTAAAATATTAAACATAGTAATACATGTATTAAGAAGAGTTTGAAGATACCAAAGGGATAAGCAGAATCCGTAAATCGAAGAAGAATGGCCAAAGTGGTCATTTAATATTATCTGTAACTTCTACAGTGGAACACTTTTAAAATCAACAATATTTCTTTATTGCCAAATTAAAGGCACATTTCCGGTTAGAATAATTACAGTGATTTCATACATTGATTTCATATTTGATTAAAAGTATTATTGTCAACACACACACACAAATGTTATCTTTATACATACATGTGCATGAAAAAGGGAGAGGCAATGAATGTTTGTTCAATACATATACATAAGGTGTACAAAGTTGAAAATGGGATAAATGTATAAATCCGAGACACAGCACGATATGACTATTTCCTTTTTGAATTTGAGATTTATAAAAGTATCAATTTTTATATTATTTATCACTGACGTTTAGATTGATTGATTGATTGATTGATTGATTGATTGATTGATTGATTGATTGATTGATTGATTGATTGATTGATTGATTGATTGATTGATTGATTGATTGATTGATTGATTGATTGATTGATTGATTGATTGATTGATTGATTGATTGATTGATTGATTGATTGATTGATTGATTGATTGATTGATTGATTGATTGATTGATTGATTGATTGATTGATTGATTGATTGATTGATTGATTGATTGATTGATTGATTGATTGATTGATTGAAATAAATGAGGGAGAAATGGAGTCATCGTGGCAACGACTTATGACTGCCACTGGAAAAGTATGGAGACTTAGACGAAATGGGACGCAATATTTATCATATTGTAGCGGCTATAAAACATACTCTTTTTCGAAATCTACAAAGGAGATCGAGCTCTTTGCATTGAGCCTTGGAACATTTACCAGTACCCAATATTACGCTTAGAAAAAGATACCATTTTATATGCCAGTATTAACTTATCATGTCGAGGTACTTTGATCCAGTTAAGTAGTTGGGACTGAATAACAGTATACCCAATATATTGCACATAGTTATCGCTCCTTCCTCTATATCATTAATATGTCAATGTCTCAAATAATTCAAATTTTAGCGCAAGAATATCACACAAACAAACAGAGTTTATTGGAATGAAATGAATATTCAACATTCTCCGGATTCTATTGCGTTCCGACTTTGAGATGGTTTATGACATCACAAATTTAAATCGTACACTAACGAAGTCATCCACAGTTCAAAACGATATGAAAATTCATGAAATCCGTACAAAATATTTGGAAGATAAATAGATAAATATTTGAAATATGAGTTTAAGAGACTACACTGTTGAGAAATATTGACGAATTTTGGTTAGTTTTACAAGAATCTTAAGTAGAGACATTGACAGAGGGAACAATTGGCAAACCACGGATGAATCTGCTGTTCTCTTGACCGAGTAGTAGCGAGTGTAACTAGATATATGTACTATAACCCAATGCTGTTTTTAGTACAGTGTAACAGCTTACACTATCGAGGTATCTTAGCCCACTTCCTTTATTGTGACAAAATATAAGTTTGTCCTGTCGATGTACATTGACCCACTTCTTAAACACAAGCTGCACCCCAGTACCCAGTATTACGATAAAATGATCCCCTACCCAGAGTGCAAGTATCTCTTAGCCCTGTTAAGTAATGGATTTTAGCGCCTTACCCGAAAATGTTTACAGCCAACGTCATACCATATATTTCCATCATATGAGACATATTTCCGAATGCTGCATATCTACTATATCAAAATGAGATAAGAAACGATAAGATATTATTATTTTTGTCCAATAATACTGGTTATCATTTTATATGATAAAACAAATTTAATAAAAGTTCAATTATTCTTTTCCGGAAGTAGTCCGATTTCAGTCTTTTATTATATTAACCTTTGACACTGGATCATTACGTCATTCAATTGATCGCCAATTTTTTTGGTAAGGCAAGCTTGCAAAAAAATTCCCCCCACCACCCCGACAATCACCTTGAACTAGATTTCTGCTGCTGTTTTGTAATTTTTTCAGATCACCAGAGATGGAGTTACATTATTGCAAGTTACCGAACTGCATTGTTGTATATAGAGAATTGTGATGTGGATATATGGACAATTCAGAGAGGATGGAACTTTCATGCGAATATAGTTAAATAATAATTGTAACTGTTTAGAAACAATATTTTGATTTTATTTCATACCGGCAGATATGACTGTGGATGGAGAACTTTATGATGGCAGGTTTGAACTATATTTGCGTTCCGTGCCTGAAAAATCATTAATTTGAATTTTTTTAAATGCGGTGTTAAATATTAGTTGTTTTTATTAGTACTGTGTTAGTTCATTATGTTATAATAAATATTTGTTGCAGATGGGCGCTGGCGGGATCTGGCAAGATGAAAGGGGGATCAAGACCCTATAATTCTACGTTGAACCATATTTCGCAATACCTTCCTGTGGTACCACGGGAAGATTAGGATTAAAGTGGCTTTCTCTTGCTTACCAAGAGTGGCCGGTTCACAACTGGTAGCAGTTGGGACTTTATTTTATCCCTGTAAAACCGGTGAAAACTTGTATTTTGAATATGGCCCAGCGTCAGTGGGGGGTCGTGCTCCTTGTTCACTCTGTTAAGTTTATGCAGGAGAACTTTCGTTACTGCTGTCACCAGCGGAACACCTACCTGCCACTAAATATAAAAATTCGGCGGTTTGTATCATCTTGCCAGGCCTCGTTTTTCGCTTTTCCTGCAGCCATTTTATATCCAAAATGATTTTAGTTTTCATTCCTATTGGAATCTTTTATTAATTTGCCCACAAGAGAAGATAAGATAAGTTGTATTTAAAGTCACCATGTCAAAACAACAAATACAACACAAGCTCTAGTGAGCTTTTGACCGACAATGGACATGAACACAATAAAACATAAATGCAAGAAGTATAAAACAAAGTTCAAAAATGTCAATTGAATTCAATTCAGTTCAATATTTATCGTCAGATACGTATATACTTTTACAATTGTGTGATAAACAAATGAGACAAAAATAAAAAGACACAGTACAGCATTAAACATTACATGAGAGAGTCTTTTGTCCTCGCTTCTAATGACTGTATAAATAAGGATACTATTGTTTTTACTTGAAGATATTTAGGATTAAGAATTTTATTTATTTTTGCAATGCCATCTATTCCTGAAAGTCGTTATGACAGATATGTATGTTTTAAAGAGAAAAACAAAACGATCTAAGATTAAGTTTTGTCCCCACAACCGACGGGCACCTTTGAGGGAGGGGTTGTGACCTTGTTCTCATCATAAATATAGCTGAAATACCACTCACTTGACGTTAAACAACACCCAATCAATTCAATTGTTTTCTTACCTCGTAGTCTCCACATCTGACAACATTTGTGCAATCGTAAGGCTGTCTAATACGATCACATTTTAGGCATATTTGACCAGTTGCTACATAATGAAACAATAATACAAATTACAAAACCAAGTGGAGAAAATAATATATTATAGTGACCTTTGCAAAAAAGAAAGGAAAAACATAATAAGATTTTTTCCGTATTCAAATATGGTTAAATACAATTCTTAGTTGATAATCTGGACAAATGAATGTTGAAAATCGATGTTCGGTTCGCCTTACCTCCAGTTGTTTGTAAAAGGGTGGGTGGGTAGTGGGCTCATGTCTTATTTACGTTATTTGTGTTTATTTGCTTATAGTGTTCTCCAACTTTTGCTTTATTTCTCTTCGTCTTGCGTACCCTATGTTGTCAGTTTCTCTGGATTGTCCATTGATGGTTGCCTCTTCGGTATTCTCTAACTTTTAATTATGCACTTCTTCGAGATAATCTAGTAATGTGATTGGCGGCATCATGCTTGTGTTTGTAAATTAACAAAATAAAAATCAGCATTTTTCTGTGTCATATGAATCATTTTTCTGAAACATGGTACTGATATCTTAAACACTCATTTCTTGTCTATTAGCATTGACAATCCAATACTATGCTCAATCACAAGGTAAATGGTCCATGTTTTATAGTCTCCCTTTCAATTGGAATGAATGGATACGATCGACTCAATTGATTTCATAGTTGAGATATCTCTATAAAGCATCGTGTTCTATTGTTTAAGATATTTTGCCATATTGATGTCTCCAAACGAACTTTAGCAGTACTACTTCCTTAGCGTAACAGTGGATACTACGGTATATTAAGTAAGTAATATAAGATATTTCAAACCTTCGCTATAACCATGCTGAAGCAAACATACCAAAACAACTAAATCTGGAAAAAATAACAAACAAACATACATTATTGCAATCAAACATGAAACTAGCATAAGGTCACCGTTATGACTTGATTAACCGTTACGGAATACATGTGTCACAGATGACCCTAGCTATGTTTCATTCCTAGCAGTCACACGGAATTTTAACAACAGTAGCGTAAACGGGTGCCATAAGTGGAGCAAGAACTGCTTTTCTGTATAGTGTTTAGTTGACCATGGTTTTATGTGAAAAGAAAGTGATGGTCAACAATTCCATCAATATCAACAAAACGAACAATCACCTCTTATCTTAACTCACTGAACACAAAACCCCACGACATATGACGTTGGAAATCCAGGTCCTTGCCTGGGCCAGACACAAAATTTTGTGTTTGTTTGTTTTGTGTTTTGTTTTTGTTTTTACCCTTTGCTATTTTGTTTTACGTGTCGAGTGGTCGGTCAAAAGGAAATCATTAGCGATCAAAAATCAGTTTTGTGTTCTTTGGGCCTTTTGACCATTTAAGATGACGAAATGGATATCCGTTCCCCGTATTGGATAGTAAAATTACACAAGTGACCAAACAAGCAGTGGTATATTGCTGGGACTGATAACTACAAAACCTATGAACATACTTTAAGCATATATATCTTATCAGCAGTCAAGCTTACCCTTCAGAATTACTCTGACATTAGCTACTCCACAGGCGGTATAAATCAGATGTTAACGCTAAAATTGCAAAAGACAGATTGCAGTTCGTTAAATATGGGTCTTTCTCCTTTTATAACAGTATATCTCTACCATATATACTAGCCCTCACACTAACCTTAAAACTCGATTAAAAGAATTAGTTCAGTTTTATTTCAAAAATAGTAAAAATATCTAACTTAGTATCTTGTTCTGGGTAGAGACATATCTAACTTAGTATCTTGTTCTGGGTAGAGACATATCTTACTTTGTGCTAAGAAAAACACTCTAATTCTAGGCAACATGCTGGACTTCTTGATCGACAGTACATTTGTGGTGTTTAGTGGTCGAAAACATTAGCTCAATCCTTTAATTTCAGCTCCGGATATATACACTCATTGGCCATAAATGAGTTCCCAAAATGGCCGACGTCATTTGCGAAAATTTGTTTCCAATTTTTAACTCCTTATTAAATCAGTGTTATTTACCTTTGATTAGTAACGTTCACATTTTACACAATGCCAAAATGTTCCAAAATTAGGCCAGTGACATCATTTAAGGAAATACCTTGTAATTCCGTCAAAATATCGTCTGTCAAAAAATGGCACCGCACGGTAAACAAATGACACCAGAGGAGAAACAAATCATTGTAGCTTTGTCACAACAAGGATATTCTAGCTACAAAATTGCTGAAATGACGGGAAAAAACAGGAGAACAATCAGTAAATTTCTCAGGAGGCGACGGGTGCGAGTATCGGAAGAACATTTACCGCGAAGTGGAAGGGGTAGAAAAACGGGAGTTCGGGGAGACATGATTATATACCGTATGCTTCGCTCGGACAGAAGACAAAGTTTAGGAGAAATAACAGACCAATTTAACCGCCAGTTTGTGACTAAAATGTCTTCTAGAACAGTTCGGAGGCGATTTCACCTGTCAATCGAGAGAACAGAAAACGATTTTGTCGATCAAAATTGATGTGGACAGTGAGAAATCATTGGAAAAAAGTTATTTTCAGTGATGAGACGAAGATTGAGATTGGAAATAACAGGAAAGTTTATGTTTGGCGTAAAGTGGATGAAAGATTAAGACCGGAATGTAATGGGTTGTACCAGGGGCGAAATTACAAAACGAAATTCTCTGTCATGTCCTGGGGCTGCATTTCGTATTATGGGGTAGGTACACTAACTCCAGTTGTTGGCAATTTAAATAGTGAAAAGTATATAAACATTTTAAATGACAATTTATGGCCGGTCATTGCCCAACATTTTCCTACAAGCCCCTACATATTCCAGGAGGACAATGCCCCATGCCATGTGTCTCGGAGGACAAATGAGTGGAAAACGGAAAATGATATTCCAACTGTAGAGTGGCCCCCACAAAGCCTAGACTTAAATATAATAGAAAATGTGCGGAAAGTTATAAAAACAAAAGTTCAACGACGAATAGATGACATTCGAAATGCTGAGGACCTAAAAACTGTTGTTGCTGAAATTTGGACCTCACTTCAACTACATTATATAAGAAGTTTATATGACTCCCTTCTAAGGCTTGTTTTAAGAGCTAGAGGGAATATCACAAAATACTAACAGTTTGAGGTAAGTTTTATTATTTATTTCAGTATGAAAAACTATATTTTTTCTCTGCTTGGAACACAAACGTTGAAATGACGTCCGCCATTTTGGTAACTCAATTATGTCACATGACTGTAGATGACGTTCTATATTTAAATAATGCGCGGTTTGGGGATTTTTGGATCGTATCTATAACAGTGAGTTTGGAATTAACGATACCACAGACAGACTCTCTGAAGTCTGTTTGAAATCACGACCTTTGCATTTAGGGCCCATTGAGATCCAAATCGCAGGATGTATGAGATGACTTCAACTTTCCAATTTTATCTACCCATTCATCTGGAGAAACATTGTAGCAGAACCTGATACGGAGTTTATTTATTTCAACTAATACGACATTCCAGAACTTGTGCGTCGTATCTAGCTATTCTGGATAGATGATTGCTGCCCACGAGCAAACCGTTTACACAGACGTTAAATAGCGGTCCCGTTGATCGTTGATCGCTACACAATGTAGGTCTCTCAGATGATCCAGCGCCTGTTTGAGCTATCATAATCTATTTCCGTCCATATTTTTCGACATTTAGGACTTTGACCATTACCATGAGTAACACAGTGGGTGACACACGTGGAGCATAAACTACCTATTCTTCCGGAACACATGCTTTCACCCGTTTTTATTGCGTCTGTGTTTGTTATATATGTAGTTGGAAACGGTATTTCGTTGACTCTCTTTTTTTTCACTTTTTATATGATTTAGATTTTCTTATAAACATCTGTGTATCTTCTACTCTTCTTTCTTACACAAATTCTGATTTTCAAAAATATAAAACAGTGCCACAAACGCCCAGAATGCAAGATTAACCATTATTCAAGCCAGACCCTTCACCTTACAATATATGTGCTTCGTCTGATATAAACCCTTAATTGCGACAAATACAAGAGACGAAGATTAACAACAACAGATAATTCTTTCTACTTGCCCCTTTTGATTTAATTTAATGCTTTATTTATTTAAAGAGGATTGCAAACAGCCCGAAGGCTACAAAGTTGCCCCCCCCCCCCTTTGATAAGCAGACCTGTGTTATAAAAATAATAAATTTCAATCAACATAATGAATTATTACTTACAAATCATAATATTAAACGTGGTACGAAAGATAACATTGTTCTTTCTTGTTATCTTATCTTTGAAGACACTAGTTATAGACTTGACGGAAGAGGTCATTCAGACACATTAGGTATCTCGTAATGTCCATTTCGCTTAGTTATTCGATAATGCCTCGGTTTTGTTTTTCTTTCTTTTTTTGCATTTTTTTACAAGGCGGATACAAATGTTACCTGAAGGCTTACAAACTTCATAAGGCCAGTAGACAGAAACAATGTTAGAGAATACCGAAAGGGCAATCAAAAATTGACAATCCAGAGAAACTCTCATAGGGTACACAAGACGAAGACAAACAAAGCAAAAACACAACACAATATGTGTTGGACACTACCATACGCAAACAAATACAAATAACGTAAATAAGACATGGGCTCACATACAAACAACTGGAGGTAAAGACGAACCGAGCGTAAATAAGACATGATCCCCCCTACAAACAACTGGAGGTAAAGACGAACCGAACGTAAATAAGACATGATCCCCCCTACAAACAACTGGAGGTAAAGACGAACCGAACGTAAATAAGACATGAGCCCTCCTACAAACAACTGGAGGTAAAGACGAACCGAACGTAAATAAGACATGAGCCCTCCTACAAACAACTGGAGGTAAAGACGAACCGAACGTAAATAAGACATGATCCCCCCTACAAACAACTGGAGGTAAAGACGAACCGAACGTAAATAAGACATGGGCTCACATACAAACAACTGGAGGTAAAGACGAACCGAACGTAAATAAGACATGATCCCCCCTACAAACAACTGGAGGTAAAGACGAACCGAACGTAAATAAGACATGATCCCTCCTACAAACAACTGGAGGTAAAGACGAACCGAACGTAAATAAGACATGAGCCCTCCTACAAACAACTGGAGGTAAAGACGAACCGAACGTATATAAGACATGAGCCCTCCTACAAACAACTGGAGGTAAAGACGAACCGAACGTAAATAAGACATGATCCCCCCTACAAACAACTGGAGGTAAAGACGAACCGAACGTAAATAAGACATGATCCCCCCTACAAACAACTGGAGGTAAAGACGAACCGAACGTAAATAAGACATGAGCCCTCCTACAAACAACTGGAGGTAAAGACGAACCGAACGTAAATAAGACATGATCCCCCCTACAAACAACTGGAGGTAAAGACGAACCGAACGTAAATAAGACATGATCCCCCCTACAAACAACTGGAGGTAAAGACGAACCGAACGTAAATAAGACATGAGCCCTCCTACAAACAACTGGAGGTAAAGACGAACCGAACGTAAATAAGACATGAGCCCTCCTACAAACAACTGGAGGTAAAGACGAACCGAACGTAAATAAGACATGAGTCCTCCTACAAACAACTGGAGGTAAAGACGAACCGAACGTAAATAAGACATGATCCCCCCTACAAACAACTGGAGGTAAAGACGAACCGAACGTAAATAAGACATGAGCCCTCCTACAAACAACTGGAGGTAAAGACGAACCGAACGTAAATAAGACATGAGCCCTCCTACAAACAACTGGAGGTAAAGACGAACCGAACGTAAATAAGACATGAGTCCTCCTACAAACAACTGGAGGTAAAGACGAACCGAACGTAAATAAGACATGAGCCCTCCTACAAACAACTGGAGGTAAAGACGAACCGAACGTAAATAAGACATGAGCCCTCCTATAAACAACTGGAGGTAAAGACAAACCGAACATAGTTTTTGCGCAGAAATCGCAACGGACATCACAACACGAAACTCAGAACGTAAAGACACATAATAGGACAAAGACATAATCTGGATAATATATAGTACATAAACACAGTAGTTCAAAACAATAGATCTGGAAACTCCAACTATAAGATATTCTGCTGGAGATCTGAACTTGTATACTGCTATTACAACTTTATGGTCAACTTTCAAAGGGATATTAATACGTTTGTCTCCACCACTTTTTACAAAAGCTCCAACATGAACGTTGTTTCATTATGCATTAGGAAATTATCAATACACTAGTTATCTTTGAATCAAGAATGTTTGCTTAGCTTAGAAATTTCATTCCGTTAACCTTGTAACTTTGGTTTCCTTCCAACACTTTTTTTTTCTCATGATACCAAGAATATGTTCGGTGCAAATAAAATAAAGCATTTGTATCCTCCTAAGTCGTAAAAGCACATAAGAGGTTGATGTTTCATAGATCAGTGGTAAAATGACACAATTACACTCGTGATCTGATCCTAACATGAGTTCAAAGTAAATTTACTTTCATATAGGTAAGTAAATGTACATAATATATAATTATATTCTCACCGAGATCCTGCATAAAATGGAAAATTACTATATTAGCATTGATAATGCCACATTTGAATTAAAAATGTCATTTTATTATTACAGACCCTTCCAACAACCTACGTTCCTTGGTGTAGAAGATTCAGAAGAACGAACAGGGCGTTAAACAGCGTGTTTCATACCCTGTTCGGTCGTCCATCTGCAATGTTTAATGTGTAAACGCAACACAAATGGGTAGGTTGATTTTAAACTTCCAAGCAAATGTGTTTACATATGTATGAATAAAAAAAGAAAAGCAAACAAACAAAAAAACACTGTCGGAGGAGTTCCAATATCCAATAGAAAAATTGTTGAATGGAAAAATCGATACTATCAGAATACAAATACACGACCGCTCACTTTCCAGGCTTGTTACAAGCATGTCAAAAAAGTGGTGGGTTAAACTAGTTTTAGAGGCCCAAACTCATAAAAGAGATAATTCTAGTCCGACAATATTCATTACAGTTGTTCCCCTAATCAGACTTAAAGTATTTTGAATAGGTGTGAATTTTGAAGAAAATCATCTATATGATATTGAAATAGTTAAAGATATTACATATGCAAAATCTAGAAATCTAGCTCTATCAGATATACAGTTAATAACACCAGACAAAACCTCAGCGTTGATATAAGGAAATCTGTACGACGTTATATATTTCAGGTAACCAGTTTACTAATACAGCCAAACCTGCTGATGCGGTCACCCCTATTAAGCAGTCACCTGTATTAAAAGGTCACCTTTTTCTTGTCCTGTCATGGAAAATTTCATATGAATTGAACCTCTTTTAAGAGGTCATCTGTCTTAAAAGACCACATTTTCTTTGTCCCAAAGGTGACCTCTTAATACAGGTTCGACTGTATTGAAATCTGCATCAAATAGAGGTTCAGAAGTTCTCACAAAGGAAACATGTATTTACAGTACAGGAAAATTTCATGTAACATTAATTGATAATATATATGTGGAGGTTTTGATTATACAATGTTGACGTTCAACACTATACCTATGGGAAGCGATACAGTTGTTATAGGGAGTAGTTAACAGCTTGTTGACAGGAATTACAATGCAATTAATATTGTTATTATTTAATATTCCATTCATCGTGGGTAAGTTTTTTTTATCAAAAACACAATAGTACATGTCATATAGTTATATTTCAAAATGTTGCTGAATATAATTTCTTCATATACCAACAGAAAATAAACGTTAGAGAATACCGAAGGGGCCAACAAAAATGGACAATTCAGAGAAACTGGCAACATAGTGTACACAAGACGATGGAAAACAAAACAAAATATGTGTTGGACACCACTATGCGCATACAAACACAAATAAAGTAAATACGACATGATATCTCCCATAAACAACTGCAGGTAAAGACGACCCGAACATCAAATTACCAAATGGGTCATTTGCTGATCTGGCATCTTCTGGATTCACTGTGTATTACAAAGTTCAGCTTGCGCATGTACATGGTGTTTCGCAAAACATTGCATTATTGACCTTTCCATTTCCAAACCGAAATAAGATAGAATACTAACAGGTCGGATACAAGACAAACACAATTCAAATACAATTAAATGGGCAATTGTTCAAGAACAATTCCAAATATTTTCCCACGATGCAGCTCGTGAAATCACCTCACTTTTTCCCCTAATATTGATAGCCCCTAATAACAGCGACCTCATTTCAGCATTTAATTGGCACAGTGAATCAATCATATATGTGTCTTTGACTCACAGTTTATTTTAGTTTTAACCAATAACATCTACAGTCGATGATATAGCTGAAAAATTGCTGAGCTGGCGTTAAACAACAATCACTCACTCACTCATTTACAGTCAATGTTTCTTTGATGTAGCCATTAAGGGAGTCATCAAAGTCTTTCTGTCAAAGTCGTGGAATAATATCACAAACATTCATTATTATTATATATTTTTTCTGTTTCTCCAATGTTATTTTGATCACCAGTTTTATTTTTATTATTATTTTTTTCAGTTTACATTTTTAAGGTTAAATGGTTAGAAATTCGACCCTGCAACTCGTAGGTGTCTAACTATATTACTTTAGCCAATAGCAAAAAGTTATGGTATCATGCCCTTTAAATGCTTTACCCTAAAATATTGCAGTATCTACTACCAATTTGGATTAATTCAGATAACAATTAAAGGGTCAAAATCAATAGTTTTTGTGCATTGGCCAATAACGAAACCAAGAAAAATGTATATATGCGATAAAATTTGCTTTTATTTGGGTTATTAGATGTTAAGCAATAATTTCCTATATAATACGGTTTTTAATATACGATCGCTTTTGACCTACTTTTGTTATGGATGCTGTTGCCTAGCAATTTTAAAGATGAAAATATTTTCTAATTTTTTGATTGGAGAATAATACAAATTTGGTAAGAGTTCGGAGAACGGAGCTAATATTCTTGCAGTGATTTTCCGACTGTGTTTTTTGGGGGGCCGAATATCGGCTCCAATGTGAAAAAAGTTTTTTCCCCAATTTTATTTTATGGGGGAAAATTCCCAATAGCGTGGTGATAAAATTATTCGGAAAAACTGGTTAATAAAAGCTTTTTCAAATGAAATTAAAAGTCGAACATTTTCACGCTTATGACCTGATTTCTATTTGTTTTGATTAACCAAGCGAAATACTATACACAAGATACCGGGAACCAGTACAGTATATTGGGTCGCTTGATTTGCTTACCGGACTGCGATAAAACTTCAGAAAAACGAAAGCGGAAATCTGTAGTATTTGGAATAAATGTTTATTTAAATAAATTTAATATAAAATTTCAATAAAAAATAGTAAATATGTCATGTGATTTACCTTGCTTGATATTTTGTCAATTCATTGGAAATTAAAAACGGAAAACGGTTGATGAAGTGGAATACGCGAATTATTGTTTTAAAGTTAAAAATAAAAATGTCTCGATGTTGCATAATTCTAAATAATTTGTTAAGAAATTGACCAGTAATGATGTAAGCAATTACAAGTAACTTGATACGACTTCGTCGAAAAAGTTTTTACCTCCCCCGGAGAAAAATGAGGTTGATGACGTTAATAAATTTGCTAGTGAAATTGTTGTGCTTTGAAGTGAGTCCGACCCACTACTGTACCGGTGATGTCGTCTATCTAATCCCATTAAAAAACTATTCCAGGTATTCCAATAGATGTTTTTGCAGTTAATTATGCTGTTTTTGCAATTAGTATCTTTATTAATTATTACCTGTGATGTACCTGTATTTTATGTCAAATATTGAAGAAAACGGGAAAATATTTGAGTGAAGTAAGTGTTATTAATAAAAATTAGAAATTGGAATGAAGCATTTTTTTCATATGGAGTGAAATCAAGTATGACATAAATAGTAAAATATATTTAAAAAAATATTTGTACCTTTGAAAAAAAAACATGAATCATAAGAATTTCATTACAAAATGAATAGTAACAAACATTTATAGCTAAGACATGCTTGTTTATTATTTCATGTAGTTTAAAAAATAAATAATAAGTTCTATGGATATTGAAATATAAATGTATTGATAGAGATATCACTTGTTCATGTATGTATCTGTATGTTGTTTTTTTTTATTAGAATAAAAATGATAAATTAATATATATTAGTTCTCCATTCTCTAATCAAGGTTTAACTGACGTTAATGAGTTTTTGTTTATACACCCTAAGCCCCAATGTTTGCACATTGTTTATACAATAATTACAGCTATTCCCACTTGAAATTTTAGATTTCTTTAATGAATTTAAAAAAAAGTGGGATTAGGTGGAGTCAACCCTACCGGTCTCCGACACTAAGTACTGATACACCATGCCCAGAAGCTGAACGCTGCGAATGTCACTCCAAAAACAACCAATTCAAATTCTGTATTACCTAACACAGCTTCAAATGACATCCAACAACATGTAAATAGTGCAAATAGTGGTGATGTTGATATTCGCAATCTGACTGTCACTCTGATTCGGACATTTGTGCTCCAGAGGTCATGGTGTCAGATGCCAGGGTGTTCAGATCAATGCAAAATGAACAAAAATACCCATGGTTATATGACAGTGTGGTACACCAAGTGTATTTATGTAAGTTTTGTGAACTGTTTTGTGGTCATTCTTCCTCATCACAAGAATTTGTTACTGTTGGCACTAACATTGGTACAGTATGATTGCTACTCTATTACTGGACCTCCAAACTAATAAATGTATTGCTCTTCCCATCTTTTCCCAATTCACATCATTTACGCGCTAATTTTCCCAAATATAAGGGCCCGGACCTCAGATACAAATGAGTAGGAAAATCATTGACTTGTAATAAGCATGTCGGATTTAAAGCACTTTGCAATAAGCAAGTCGGATTTAAGGCACTTGTAATGAGCAAGTCATTTAGTAGTTTTCTGATTGGTTGCGTCCGTCGTCCTACGCCCCGTACAGACAAAGGGAGTTCGAGTATAACTGATAATATGATTACTTTTAATGGTATATCTGTATTAAACTTTAAATTTAAGAGATATTCTCTTTAACCAAAGTATTATATGTCGTAAAGTTTTATTTTCAATGTATTATGTAATCTTCAGGTGAGCGACTGGGGGTATTAAATTCTGAGAAAGTGCCATTTCATCTATTACATATTAAGAAGTTATTGTTGAAGCCATGAATTTATTGAGATTTTACCATGGGTAGCAAATAATATGCACCCCCCTTTTTTTTTAGCTCACCTGACCCAATGGATCATGTGAGCCTTTGTCATCACTTTGCATCGGTCGTCCGTCCGTACACAATTACTAAAAATATTCTCCTCTGAAACCACTTAAGATCAAACTTTGGTGGAATGGTCCGTTGGTGATCCCCTTCCAAAATTGTGTCCGGCAGTCCCGACCTCCAACCAACATGGTCCATGTTACTAAAAATAAAAAAGGGGGATGAAATTTAAAAATTCTTCATCTCTGAAACTACTGGGCCAATTGGAACTAAACTTTGCATAGTCCTTTGATGACCCCCTTTCAAAATTGTGTCCGGCAATCCAGACATCCAACCAACATGGCCACTGTTGCTAAAAACAGAAAAGGTGGATTAAATTTTAATTTTTTTCCCTCTTAAACTACTGGACTAATCATGGATTCAAGCTTTGCTAAAATAATCCTTTGGTGATCCCCTTTCAAAATTTTGTCTGGCAGTCCCGTCCTCGGGCCAAGATGAACGCTGTTACTATTTATTAACGATTCCTTGCACATTAAGTAGGATGCAAGGTTTTACATGTCTTATCAAATCCTATAAAACCAATATGTTTAGGTTATTTCAGTGAAATACTGTTCGTAGAAGAATATAACATGTGTGCTTCGTCGTACATCTTTTTTTAAAGATAGTTCTTGTTTCACTTATTGATGCTATGTAGACAAAAAAAATCAATGAATAATCATGTTGTTTTTAAATATAATTTAAGGTCAGGATGCAGATACTGTGGCTTTTACGAAAGGACGCATGTCACATCTTCAGCTATCAAACGGAGAAGTCATGACATATGATAAAACAATCACAAATATTAATTCTAACTTTAATTTTAATGGCGAATTTATCTGCCAAACAGCAGGTCTATATATGTTTCACTTCTACGCAGTTACTAAAAGCGACGAACATGTCTGGCTAGAAATGTTTAAAAATGACCAGTATATTGTTTCCATATATGGCAGAACACCGAATGATTACGTAGATGCTGGGAATTCTGTTCTATTGAATTTGGCAAAAGGCGATCTTGTGTATATAAAGGCACGTGATCAGTATGACAACGTAATATTTGGAGCAGGTGACCAGGTCTATACCACATTCACAGGAGTTTTATTGGCAGGTATTCAATGTTATTTCATGTTTCGTTCTTCATTTATCTCACATTTTACAGAAAATATATTCAAATATTCAAATATATTGTTTTGGATTGAGCATGATTTCACGGAACATTCGTTTTCCACCTTGATTCAGTTAAAAATCTTGTTTGAGAAGACAGGGGTGTATGTACGTCATAATTGGAAGCCATTTTGTGCCGCTTGAAGATAAGTTTTTACTTATATAGCATTAGTTATTGTAAGGATAACATTAAATGTGATAATGCGCCCAATGCCCCTAAATGTCCGCTAAGCAATGGTATGTCCACCGTGCAAAAACTTGTTGTCAAACTCTCAAACACTTCGACAGTGTTATTTCCACCTGTTGCGAAAACATTGTCGAAATGTGTGAGAGTTTGACAACAAGTTTTGGAACGGTGGACACACCGTTGTTCAGCGGACATCTACCTTCAAGCGGCACAAAATGTCTTCCAATTATGAGGTACATTCACCTCTGGAAGAATTTACATGATTGAAAGGTAATATTTTTTAGTTTGTATTAGTGGTTATTGATCTTAGTGGACAAATGTAAGCAAATTATAACTTGTATAGGTAATTTGTTTACTAGTGAATTGTATTTTTGACATCATACAAATAATAGCATTTACAGAAATTTTGTAACACGACGGGTGTCACCAGTGCAGAAGAACTACGTACCCTTCCCGAACACATGAGTTTACTCCCGATTTTTTTTTTTTTTTTTTGCGGGGTTCGTGTTGCTCAATGTTTATTGTTTTTCGTAGTGTTTTATAGATGTTTGTTTGTCTTTTTGTCCTTTTTGTTTGCCATTGTTTGTCCTTCGATATACAATTTCTTATTATCACTTCAAACTGATCTTGGATATTGTATAACCTGTTTCAAGCTGCAACTTATACACAACACGTATATTCAATGTTAAAATATAATTGCTTGCAACTAATTGTATTTCAGCGGAATACGTAGAAGGCTTTGAAGCATTTTCTGTAGGGTTGACGAAATCTACTTCAGTAATGACTGGACAACATGTTCTATATGATAGAGTAATTACAGTAAGGGACCAGGCGTCATACGATGTGTCAACTGGTACCTTTACTGCTTCATCGACTGGTATCTACATATTTCATTACCATGCCCTTGCGTCTTCAGATAGCGTAAGTACAAAAGTACATAAATTAGTATTTTTATTTGTTTTTCTATTGTTGATACATTTTTGTAAGCCTTGATCTCGCAATATGACTACTAGTAGAAATTAGCAGGCGCCTCTCCTCACAATGTACGAGTATATACTAGTTAGAGGGAGCATGAGTCATTTTTGCATAAAAATGATAAGTGATTCACACATTATCAAATGAACTTATTTTTGTATATAAGTATAGCATATACATGAAAATCTATATCCGATATCACAACACGGAACTAACACCAAAATTACGTAATTGGGCAGCATGAACAACGCGGGCCCCATTTAAAATCGGAGTCAAACTCGGATACTCCCGAAGGGTAGATAGTTCCTGCTCTACTAGGGGCACTCATCGTGTTACTCTTGTTAAAAATCCGATGATAAGTCACGAAACGGGACAGGAAGGGTTATGAGTACGACAAGCGGAACACATTCGTATACATTTGTGAGACAGACATTCCGTAGCGGTTAAACCAAAGTCATGCGGGAGGCAACGGAAAACTTTCCAAGTGGTTATATCAACTTAGCCACTAGGAACCGTTGGTTCAGTAGCGTCCTTGTTAGCAGCAACCCTGAAAATCGATGATAGGAAATACAAGATATGTGATATCGTATCAACTTAGAGATATACGTGTATACCCATATGCAGGTGTTGCTGGAATGTACTTTGTATGGCTTTTGGTTGGTTTTGTATTACATTAACCCATACTACATATTTTGTTACATTTCATTATAATGATAAATCATGTTACATACAATCTAATTTGTAGGAACTGTGGTTAGATTTGTATTACAATGACCAATATGTCAACTCTGCATATGGAAAAACGCCACATGAGTGGGCCGATGCTGGAAATTCAGTTATCCTACTACTTCATACCGGAGACAAAATATCTGTCAGATCTAGAACAACTGGTGGAATTTATGGTGACATTGGAACAAATCAAACTTATACAACCTTCTCGGGATCAATGATATCTCCCTCGACATTTAATTTAGGTACTTGAATTTAAAACGAAATATAAATTGTTAATAGACCCTATAGGAAGCACATTGAATATTCCTAATGTAAGTATGGTCATGAATTCTTTACAATATTGAAGATTTGCATACACAAATAAAACAAATACACAAATACATAAATAGAAGTGTATTGATTAGAAATGTGTGTAGTCGATGTTTTTGGTGCGAATCTCCAATCTGCAGTCGGCATATTTGAGGACCTGATCAATAAACCATATTCAACGCACCTGTTTGAGTTTAGAAACTAATATTCAGGTTATACTTACATACCACCAGTATTTTAAAATTTGTACACGTTTCTTGCTTTCAAGTTCTTGGTAATTAGATGGTATTATAGTTCAGATTGACATTCGACTATAAAATGAAGATTCTCGGCATATCTTCTTAGATGTGTTACTATTAAACGAATGAGAAAATCAGACTGAATCTGTTGGACATATGCTATGTCAGGAAGTTAAACGATGTTGGTTTCGTCTTTACCTCTAAATGTGTGTTTGAGGGATCATGTCTTTTCTACGTTATCTGCTTGTTTGCGCATATAGTGGTGTCTAAAGCATATTGCTTTGCGTTTTTGTTTAGTTTTTCTTCGTCTTGTGTACCCTATGGATTGTCCATTTTTTATTGCCCCTTCAGGGTTTGAAGCTAAGGAAATATTTTAGGGGCCAAGTGGGCCCCCACCAAATTAATTTTGGTAGCCCACACAATTTGTTAGGGGCCCATCAGGCACGCATAGCTCGCCTGCCACCTCGCTTGCAAGGTGCCCTACGGCACAAGGGGTCCGCTGAAGGCCCCCGGAAGCCCTGGGATAAATGGTGTAAAATCCTGCATTCTGGCCATTTCCTGGCAGCAAAAGTGGCCATTCAGAAACTATAATTTAATACAGAAGATAACAAATTTCCAAAACATTTTCCTCAAAATAAAATTATTTTACATGCACCAATACACTATGACTTCAGCAATTTATGGTTGAAGTCAAATTTCGGGGCGATTTAGAGCTTGACATATGGTGGGCATGTTGGTAGCTTGTACATCCTGTAGTAAATGAATTTTCATTTTTTTTTTGTTCTTTGCAATATGTATGTTGTGGTATGTATCGACTTTAAATAAAACTGTATTTATTTATTTTATTTATTTATTAACAAATCATGCCGGTTTCACTTTCAGTATCAACTAACCATGGACGGTTTTGTTTCCATTCCTTTAAAAATTGTCTAGAGCTTTTGGGCTTTTCGTAATCTCTAAAATATTGTGTTCTCTGTTCATTTTGCCTTTTAAGAGGCCCAGAGTTCCCCCAAAAGAGCTGACCTAAATCGTCTTGGCGAAACATTTCGCTAACCGGATATTTTGAACGAACATGTAAAATTAAAAATCAAAGTCGGAAAAGTGTACTATAAAATTCCGTAATATGACTCAACAGAAAACGGCATGGTTTGTGCAATATAAAGACACCAGAGAAATCATCGTCGTTAAAAGAATTATTTGTTACCTAAATCCCTTTACAACAACAACTAAATTCTTTATTTCAATCCTTAAATGACGCAAAATTAATGCAAAAATTGACATCCTTATACGGAGGTGTTAAATAGAACAGCCGTAGATCTCCTTAACTGGAGATAAGATCCGCATACATCAAAATAAGCTGGTTTCCGGGCTACTATACTTCATTACTCAGCTCATAGAGCGAAGCGTAATATAAGCGAATATCAGTTTAATATCAAAACAAAAAATCCGGGCTTAAAATCGATCGATGGAAATGTCAATATTTTTCGGATTTCGATCTTGGTGAATAGGAATTATTACATGTAGATTTACACTATTTTATTTTTTCTAATTTTTACTCGCCAAGTGGACGACTGAGATGAGAATTTTAAGGGCCCACACTGAAATTTACTCGCAAATGGCGAGTGGGCGACCGCTAATTTCAAACCCTGCGGCCTTCTGTAATCTATAACGCTTATTCTTTAGGCATTTGTATTATTAAAACATATACATATGATCTGAACTGAATTTGGTCGCTTGACGCCATGCAAGAGAATTTTGCTTTCTTTAACAAGATCGTAATATGTTGCTGATATTTAGATATATTTTGAAACACTAAATCTGTATCATCTTGAACATATATCTTTAGATCAATATTTTCAATGCTTTAATCTGAGCTGAATTTAAAAAAAAACGCCAATTCAGTAGACTTTGTTTTATTTTTTAATATTTTTTTGTTTTCAGAAAACAACCAGATAGAAGAAGTGGCCTTCTCGGTCGGATTATCCGCTCATCACACACAGACACAAGGTCATATCGTTCTTTTTGATAAAGTGTTCATAAACAAAGGCTTAGCTTACAATACACAAACTGGAAAATTCACGGCAAAATATTCAGGAGTTTACGTTTTCCACTTCCATGCGTTGTCGCATTCAGATAAAGCAATCTGGATTGATCTTTATCATAATTTTATCTACGTCGACTCCATTTATGGGCATGTGCCATCTGGTTACGTCACCGGAAGCAATTCAGCGTCTCTGGAGCTATTGCAGGGTGACGAAGTTTATCTAGATATTAAAAGTCACGACACCGCACTTTATGGAACGCAAGATCAGATATACTGTACATTTTCAGGATACCTTCTGGCACTACTTTCGCAATATCAACCAATAATTGGATAGTGGATCATTACATATCAAATAAAATCATTCGTCCTTGTTAGTCTTAAATAAATTGTATCCACACATTCGTGGGTGGCTATTAGTATTTGAAAACACCAGATCATTAACAGTATACAATTGTTTAAAATTAATTAGTAAGATCTAGTTTTGGGTGTAGTCATATGTCTAACTCGCTTTGACATGTTTCAGTGATTTTGAGTTTGGGTTAGTGTTAGGGGGTTATGGTGTTTAACGCAGCTTCCAACAATATTTCAGCTATATTGTGGTGGTCAGTTTTATTGGTAGAAGACACCGGAGTACCCAGAGATACCCACCGACCTGTCGCAAGTCACCGACAAAGTTTATCACATATTGTTGTATCGGGTAAACATCCCCATCAGTGGGATTCGAACTCACAATGCACTGATTGCACAAGTAGTTCTAAATCCAACTACCATACGATCACGACCACGACGACCCCTTTTGAGTTTGAAGCTTTCAAATATTGTGAATGCTTTGTCTATCTAACCTGTTTGCATTAGCACTTTTGACAAGATATATAAATGTGCATCTACTTATGTGCGTTCATTGGTACATTCTGTTCTTTGACCACAATCACTGTAATTTCCGTTCTTTACAAACCTAAGGAAGGTCTTTCCAGAAAGTTTCTGACGCTCACCTCATATTCGCCAATAAAAATAGTTTAAGGGGACTCCGTGACCATGATAGCATACTAATTTGAAATACATCACCATACCATCAGAGCCTATAACTACGGAAATACTTCAGTAGTGAAATAACATGACATAACATCTCTCATTTTCCAATTAAGGTTGTGTCAAGTGATCGAGTGATTGTTGTTTAACACCAAATGAGCATTTTTTCAGCTATAGCATGGCGAGAACAGGTTACATTCAATGCAGTGATGATGTCCACTTTGCATTAGACCAACACGCTTAATTGGGTCTTTATAGTGCTAGCTCACTGAAACAGTCCGCGAGTAGATATGTCGCTCCACTCGGACACATTAGCCTAATTTCGAACCAATCAGTCTTTGCTCTTACTCCATAAAGCTGTGTGCTTAGCGGAAAATGCAGCAATTACAAATTTTTAGTCTTTGGTTTGACCCGATCGGACTCGAACCCACGATCTACCGCACTCTAAGCGAACACACTAACCATTACGCCACCGATGCGATTCCTATAAAATATAGGCAGTACAAATCAGATTGGTCAACTCGGGGAAAATGAAATGAATATTAAGCATTATGTTTCATTCAAATGACTGCGTAAAAATAAAATATATATAGTCATATCTTTCCATATCTAACGCTTGAGTGCCAACTTTCTGTGTCTAACGCTTGAGGTTCATTTTCCATGTCTACAACCGTAGGATCACCTTTCAATGTCTTACACTTCAGGTCGTCTTTCCATATCTAAGTAAACGTTAGAGAAAACCAAAGGGCCAATCAAGTATGGACAATCCAGAGAAACTGGCAACATTGGGTACACAAGACACAGGTCGAAGACAAACAAAAAAACAAAACAACACAGAAAACTAAGAAGATAAGCAACACGGACCCCACCAAAAATCGGGAGTGAACCCATGTGCTCGCGAAGGCCAAGTAGTCACTGCCTCTTATAAGACACTCGCCATGTGGTTGTCATCTTTTCCATGTATACAGTTTGTGGGTCATCTTTTCATGTATAAAGCTTAAGGGTCATATTTCCATGTCAAAAGCTTGAGGACCAGCTTTCCATATTTATTGCTCAGAGTTCAGTTTTCCATGTCTAATGTTTGAGGGTCATCTTTCCGTGTCTTTTGATCGATTTCATTTGGCTTTAGCCACGCTGCATAAAAATCTGAAATGCAGATCACTGATACACAGATCTATAACTAAAATAAGCAACTTGTATAATAATTTAAATCGACCCTCTTTTTCAACTTTAGTTTTACACAAGGTATAAATAGTGTCTAATCGACAATTCTAATGCCACATACTGTTAATATGATGTTCAGAAACTCTGATTAAACAGTATATTTTATGTATTTTATAGAAATCTTGATTTGCTTTCAACAAATCTAAGTTTCGTGTATATTTTTGAAATATTTCCAGACATCAATCTTGTATAATTTCTCTGATACTAGTAAATAATTATCAACCAAAGTGTGGGTATATTTGTGTGTCCTTTAACAAACAAATACAAATCAGGTGAACAAAGCAAATAGCATTATGGGACTAATCAGAAGAACTTATACACATTTAGATGAACAAAGCTTCAAATATTTATTTCAATCTTCGGTTAGACCTCATATGGAATACGCGGAAGCAGTCTGGTCTCCATTTAAAGTGGGGAATATTGCAAAACTAGAAAACGTACAAAGAAGAGCCACCAAACAAGTACCTACTTTAAAAAACATGGAGTATAACGGAAGACTGAAGAAACTCAAGATGCCCACTCTGAAGAATAGAAGAATGCGAGGAGATACGATTGAAGTATTTAAAATAATAAATGGTCTTTATGATCCTCTCACAACAGTGGATATGTTTGAGCTAAACACAACTGCAAAAACAAGGGGACATAGCAAGAAGATCAAGAAAAAAACAAGTAGACTGAACGTGAGGTAATATACCTTCACCATTAGAATTGTTGGGATATGGAATAGCCTCCCAGAATCAGTTATCCAGGCAAAAACAGTTAAGCAGTTTGAAATCGGCCTAGATGAGCACTGGAAGCATCAAGAGTGCAAAATAAGACTTTGCGGCAGACATAAACATTAGATCAAATTCCGGAAGTGACGTAAAGTCGCACATCAATGATGTGGATTTAGAGCCGGACATACTGGCAACAAGCCAGCGTCCACTGTAGTTCCTATGGTATCCTATGGTATGTTCGAACAACACTTTTTTAAAAAGTGAAATGTTCTTTCGTGATTCCCTTTGGAATCTGTTAAGGAACTTACAGAAAAACACTTACAGTTGGGAATAAACATGTAATTATATTTTTACTTATTTCCTCGCGCATTCCTTACTTGATTGATTTCTTTAAATGGCAAGAATGCCTCATCTCTCAAATGGTAAGGAATTACTTATAAGATAAGATAAGATAAGAAAACTTTATTTTGATTCGGCACATAATAAAACAGTACAACATAAGCTCTAATGAGCTTTTTACCGAATATACATTAACAATAAAACAACACAAGTCACATGCAAAGTTACAAACTAAAATAAGCTAAGACATATAGGCATAAAAAGGAGGACTGTGTATAGATCTGAACAAGAACCCACGTGGCAAGTGCCTCTTTGGACTCTTGTTCAAGATCCACACACAGATGCTCCAACATAAAGCAGCATTTAAAAAGAAGCAGCAGGTAAAAAAAATAATGAAATAATAATACTGAATATTTAAAACTGGTACCAACATAATCAGTAAAAGTAGCACTGTCTAACTAAAAAATCAAAGAATATAAAATTTTCAAACCAAACTAAAAAAAATTAATAATTAAAAAATTAAAAATTAAAATTAAGCAAACCAGAAGCAAAATTTGAATCATCTACATGCAGAACAGCAACATTTGGACCCATTCCAGGACTGCAAAAGACTCTTGAATTGAGAGAAACTATTTTCAGTCCTGAAATGATCTGGGAGGCTGTTCCACAATGTAGATGCAGCAAATCTGAAAGAGTTTTTACTGTACCGTGCATACTGCATATAGATGCCGGCCGGGGACCAGGTGGCAATGCCTCGCTGGGTTCCCATCGGCATCCACATGCATCATGACATAATAAAGCAGAAAATTAAGCATGTTTGGATAAAAAATTGACAAGCACTAAAACAAAGAAATATATATCTAAAAGCTATATGCAAATAAAAAGAGCAAAAACAGTAGCAGAATATTTATCATCTGCATGCAGAACAGCAACATTTAGTACCATTCCAGGACTGCATTAAGCTCTTAAATTGAGAAAAACTGTTTTTAGTCCTGAAATGGTCTGGGAGGCTGTTCCACAATGTAGCAGCAGCAAATTTAAATGTTTTTTTGCCATACCTTGATGTTCTGACCTGTGGAATGTCCAGTATATTGTTGTATCTAAAATAATATTTTGAATTTCGTAAATGCACAAGGCTATGGAGACATGATGGCGACAGTTTATTCATAATCTTAAATGTTTCCAGGGCCATAGTTCTCATTCTACGAATCTGCAAGGAAGGCACCTTTGCTTTTTTCAATAAATTATCATATGAGCTATTGTAATCCTCATACACAAAGCGAAGAGCTCTTTCTTGCACTTTTTCTATCTTTTTGGAATTTTTCTCCGTACAAAAATGCCAGGCCAAAAGTTAAAATTACTAAGAATAAAAGTATGGAAAATTGTAAGTTTGTTTAATCTGTTCAAATAGGGGCCTAAACGTTTGATAATGTTCAGCTGTTGGGATGCCTTCCTGCAGATTGTACTTATATGTGTGTCAAAATTTAATTGATAATCAATCTCAATGCCTAGTAATTTAACACTGTCTTCACATGTTAGTTCAAAATTTTGTATATTTATAGTTGGACGTTTTTCATAGGTTTTCTTCCCCACCGCCAAAACTTGAAATTTATCAGGATTAGCCTGCATTTTGTTAATTTTGAACCATTCAATAAGATGATTTGAGTCAGACTCTAGAGTAGAAATAAGTAGATCAAAATCAGGACTGCCAAAGGAAAGGGTAATATCGTCTGCATAATTGTACAGAGAACTGTCTTTAATGAACAAAAATATATCGTTTATGAAGACATTGAATAAGAGGGGACCAAGTATAGATCCTTGCGGAACCCCTTTATGGATGTCAGCCCAGTTACTCAGAACACTATTGACCTTTATTTGTTGTTTTCTGTTTGATAAGTATGATTTTAGTAACGAGACCGAATTATCTGAAACTCCATAAGCTGACAATTTGTCTAGCAGTATGGCATGTGGTAGGCAATCAAAAGCCTTTGAAAGGTCCATCAGAACTGATGCTATATAATAATTTTTGTCTAGGGCTTCACGCCAATCTTCTAGAAGTCTGAGCAACGTGGTCTGGCATCCATGTCCACGTCGGAAAGCACACAAAAAAGGGTTAAATATTGTGTCAAAAAAATCAGACAATTGTGTTTCAAATACCTTTTCAAAAATTTTAGAAAAAACAGGAAGGACACTCACAGGTCTATAATTTGTTTTACTTAATGGGTCATTTTTCTTGTGTAATGGTGTTACCTGAGCTTTTTTAAGAGAATCAGGAAATACACCAGTGTCAATAGACAAGTTTATCAATGATGTTAACTGGTTGGATATTATTGGTTTACACTGTTTGATAACTTTGGCTGGAATGTTATCAAACCCAGAGGCTTTTTTTATATTTATTTTATCTATAATTTTTTCAATTTTATCAGATGTTACATGCTGGAATTCAAAATTTTTCTCCACATCCACATGATTTTTAATTTCCAATATACTAGGGTGAGTAGTGGGGTCATATACAGTGTCTTCCCCAATTTTATCGGCAACTGTAGAGAAGAAAGTATTAAACTTTTCAGAAACTTCACATGTATCATTTATAATTTTATTGTCTTCACACAGAATTATATTCTGATCCCCAGAGTTACATTTATTAGAGAAAAATGGTTTAACAGTTTTCCAGAAGTTGACATTTTTAGCCCCACCCGTACAGCGTTCAAGAAAATAAGTTTTCATAGAATTCTTTTTTAATTTTGTTACCAAATTTCGCTGCTTTCTAAATTTTTCCCATGTTTTTGTGTTGCGATTTTTTGTATATTGGGAATAAAACATATGTTTTCTGTATATGGCTCCTCTTAATTCACTGTTCATACACGGAAGTGGATTTTTACGGGGTTGTCTATTTTTCACTGGAGCGTGTTTATCAAGTACACTTTTAAAGGCATTTTGATATTCATTATATACATTGTGTACTTCACTAGATGTTGATAAATTCTCAATATCTGGGAATGAAATTTTCTCTAGATCACAATTAAAGCTATCAGTATCAAAATTCTTATAACTTCTGTAAGTTATTATTTTTCTTTTCTGGACTGGGACGTCCCCTTTTATTGTGACAGAGATTATGTTATGACAGTCACTAATACCAGTAGGAAAATTTTGTATATTAAAACATTTATTTTTCTGATTTGTTAAAACCACATCCACCAATGATGGGATACAATTTTTCATAAAACATGTTGGTTTTAAGACTAATTGTGAAAAATCAAGGACATCACATAAATCTTTTAAAGCTTGACATTTTTTATCGTTTCACATATCAAAATTTAAGTCACCCATTACTATAATATTATCATAATTTATAATACACTGATCTATGTTCTTAATAAAAAGAGTGGAAAAATCATTATCACACATTGATGGGGGCTTATAAATGCCCATAACAAGCCACGTGTTCTTGTTTATATGAACTTCCACGCTGATGTTTTCCAGTGTTTCAGACTCTAAGTTTGCTTTCCTACTTACTGGGAAATCGGTATTTATGTAAGCAAGTATTCCGCCTCCCTTTGAGTCTCTATCGCGTCTCAATAATTTGTAGCCCTCCGCTATGAATAGATTGTCATTAAAAGTAGCGTCCAACTTCGATTCCGCGACAAAGAAAATGTCTACAATTTTATCAGACAGAAGTTCTTTGATTTCATCGAACTTATAACGATAGCTATTGATGTTTATGTGGGCTGCTAAGAAATTTCTAGGATGTAACCTTCTAGATTCCTGTAGTCTTTCAAAAACAGAGTTTATTTCTTCGTTTTTGTTTACACCGGAAGTTGAATTGGGTGTGTTCGATGTATTTTCCAGGGTCTCATCAAAAACAGTATTGTTATTTCCGACTGATGTATTCAGAAAAAACGAATCAGAAAAGGATGGCAAGCGATCATTACAAAGATGACAGAAGTATTGATCGTCACATTTGGCCAAAATATGGTATTCCTTTACCGTTATGGTTGTACATCGCAAGTGCGTCCAGTGATCGCAAAAGTCACACTGTAATGCTTTCTGGTTACTCTTTACAGGTTGTTTACATTTTGTACAGGGGTACCGTATAGGTCCAGGGTTATAATGGACGTCCCCGCTCATCATTATATATAAAATGAAGCAATATTTCGTGGTATTCTTCACATCAATGGTTGATGTTTGTGTTGTTGTTATTGGTCGGCCATTTTGAATCGAGTTCACCTTCAGTGACGAGAAAAAATTTTCAATAACAAAGTTGAAACTGCCTATATTTGTGGTCACCATACATGCATAGAAGCCTAGGTTTTCAGGTCTTTCATCTCTCAAAACAGTTCTTGTGGCTCTCTCTGGTGTTAATCTTAATAAAATTCCAGATAGGATGAGAGCAAAATTTAGTGCACTAGCTCCGGCCGCCATTTTTCATGTTGCATTATTGCAATATGTAATCATACTAGTAGTGTTCAGTTTGTGACTGATGGTCTTGCAATAATCAACAATCATAAAGTTCCAAAAATATATGATCGTAAGTAGTATATGGGCACAGCTCAAGTCACATTTGTGGTGGAGCAATGTGGTGGAGCTACCGGAAGTGATCGCGTGCGCATGCGCAACCGGAAGTGACGTCACCGGAAGCGGTCCTGATCGGAAGTCACGGAAGTAATCGCGTGCGCATGCGCAACCGGTACATTTTGCACTACTACGATAGTACAAAATGTGTCATTGCGCATGACCAATAGTGAAGTTGGGGTTTCCCGCCCTTTTTTCGGGTGTTTTGACCGAAAATGACGTTACCCGTAGGGCTAAACAGAAAAAAAATTGTTTTATAACGTCATATACTCGGAGTATTTAAACGGAAAAAAACAAGTATTTCAAACATTGCGGTTTGTGCCATTTGTGAAAAGAAGTTGAAGTATTTAGACAAAGATGGAAAAAGAGATTGAATCTTTTCGAAAAACAATTAACGAAGTATTTGAAACATTGTGCTTTAACCTTTGTGCGATTTGTGAAAAGAAGCATTTGAAACATTGTGTTTTGTGCGATTTGTGAAAAGAAGTTGAAGTATTTAGACAAAGATGGAAAAAGAGATTGAATCTTTACACAGAGTTAACAGAGAAGTATTTGAAACATTGTGTTTTGTGCGATTTGTGAAAAGAAGTTGAAGTATTTAGACAAAGACAGAAAAAGAGATTGAATCTTTACACAGAGTTAACAGAAGTAGTAAGTATTTTTAAAGTATTATTTATAATAGAAAAGGCACATATTTAATTTGCTTAAATCTTTGTCCTTCACTGACGTTGCGTTGACTGATATGTCTACACGTTTATTCTTCTTATGATTAAACTTTTTTTTCTTTTTTTAAACACGGGAAAATGATACGAGGAAAGCAAGTAACTGATATTTCAAACGTTGTGGTATGAAAAAGTACGGGACAAAAGTACGGGAAAATGTTTTATAACGTCATGTACTAGTAAAGCAAGTAACTGATATTTCAAACGTTGTGGTTTGAAAAAGTACGGGAAAATGTTTTATAACGTCATGTACTAGAAAAGCAAGTAACTGATATTTCAAACGTTGTGGTTTGAAAAAGTACGGGGAAATGTTTTATAACGTCATGTACTAGAAAAACAACTGGGTTCCCTTGGAAGGTGGGGTGCGCGCATGCGCAACCGGATGTTGCGCAATATTCGCCCTAGTGGGGCCTTTTCACCGGATGCGACGTCATCAAACGTCACGTGACCCAAAGGAATTCCCTTGGAAGGGTGGGATGTGCGCATGCGCTACCGGAAGCTGCACAATATCCGATCAAGCATCACCCGTAGGGCTTCCCCTGGAAGTCACCTGATCGGAAGTGCCCAATAATGAATTTATTTAACCCAGAAGAGGATTGAAATGTTTTATATCACCAACCAGTCAGAAGCCAGGAAAAATGAACCAATCAGAAAGCAGGATGCAAAAAGAAACAACCAATTACAACCATGGTAATAACTGACTTTTCCTATATAAGCCCGTGATTGATTCCATCTTCATTCTTTCCGAACAGCTATGATGTTCTCCTGTGAGAAATGTGACGAACAGTACACAGAGAAGAGAAACATGTTACGGCATATGAAGACCCATGTAGATTCTTCACAGACCTATTCTTGTGGGGTATGCGGCAAAGAGTTCAGCCGAGCTGACACCAGAAACAGACATGAAGCGGCCCACAGCTACAGCTTGACCTGCAGAGTATGCGGTCAGTATTTCAACAGACTGGACAACCTAGCACGCCATCGTGCCCAGCATGAGAGACCAGAGGCCAAGCAGAGACTACCGATGAAGAGACCAGAAGCACCTGAACCAGGACCCGTGACGAAGCAGCGACGTACCGTGTCACCACCGCCCATAACTCCCATGGAGAATCCTGTTGGACCAGACGTGTTGCCAGAGGACCCAGAGACCAGAGCGTTGTATATACAGCATTGGCACTCCAACCGGATAGAGGATGCGACCGGCAACCGTATCCAGGACCGGTACACCTTTACACTCCATGAAATGACAGCGTCCACCTTTCCAGAGATGGTACGGTCCCTGTACACACAGCAGACCACAGCCTTCAAGATCAACCTGTCTTTTGGTTTTATCCTGCGGCACATCGATACTGGAGTGCACCATCCTAGCCAGAACAACAGCAGATTCTTCGAAACGTCACACCTCATCAGAACAGAAGAAGACTTGGAGAGGTTTTTGGAGGAGTTGAGCCGACATGACATTTTTCATTTTAAACATATTTTATTCATAAATAAATGAAATGGATTGGATAGCAGGCAATAGCCTATATAAATCCTCTCCATACACAAGGCAACAGCAACAATCAATAATGCATGCAGTTAATATTTACAATACACAATATAGAATTTCATACTCGAGTATACAGTAGCAGTCAGAAATCTCATATATTCAGTTATTGATACATGTAAGTAGTTAACATTGATTAGATTTTATCGACAATTGGGCTGATATGAGATCTACTAATTTTTTTTAAATACAATTAGTTGCTATCTAAAAGTGTTACCAGTGTACGATGTTGCTAGATTTATTACCTCTCAATTTAATTTAAATACTTAATTCATTTTAGAAATTTTTTATTAGCATGCAGTAGGTAATTATCATAGTGTAAATATGAGATTTAGGACATTATATATACATGTATATATTTATAAAACAAAATAAATTATAAATAGAATATCAATAAGTTAATTTAATTTAGTCATGTGAGAGGAATAGTACCGATATTTGCAATCATGGTCCATCATATGTGAGAATACTGTTATAGTTTAAAATGTTTAAAAAATTTAATTTATATTACTATATTATTATCAAATCGTTTGCTCCGCTTAATAAAGGAATGTACTGCACGAAAAAGTTTTACATTCTGATTATAATCAGAGGTTTCACTTCCATAAAGAATGGTTTGAATAGTAAATTCTATGTTAAGTTTATTAAAGGAATCAACAAATTGTTGCCTAGGAATATTGTATAAAGGGCAGTGCATAAAATAATGGGAGGGGCTTTCACAGGGATCATTGCAATGTGGGCAAGATGGTCTGTCAGATAAGTGATGTTGCTGCAAATGTAGATTTAGATTGCTAGCATCATTCCTCATCTGACAGTGTATGATATTTTCTTTTCTGTCACCTATATGAAAATATTTAGGCGAAGCTTTTGTACCAGAGTTCAGTCTTGTCTTAAATATATTAAGAGAAGGACTGGACTTTGTTGAGGCAGGCAGACCATTCCAGAGTCGTAACGTACAAGGGATGAAACTTTTGCTATATGAGACAGTATTACAAAAGGGTAGTCTAAAATTGTCCCCCGATATTTGTTGTCGTAGATTATAATTGTGAATATTTTCTGTGTATGGTTGGATCATGTCATACATATAGTCCGGAGTTAAACCATTTATTATTTTATAGAGTAAAATCAACTTTTGTTTCTCTCTTCTTTAATAAAGGGGTTCCCAGCCAAGTTCACTATATAATTTAGATCTGGATGAATTTACTCTCAACCCTGTAATTAACCTGCCTGCCTCAACCTGAACACTTTCCAATAGATTAGCTTCATTTTGGGTACAATTGTCCCAAATTACATTTCCATATTCTTGTATAGGTCGGATAAATGACAAATATATATTAATCAATACATTTCTGTCAACTTGATATTTGAGCATTCTAAGAATTTTCAGTCTGTCACATGAATTTTACTTACATAATCACCCCATTTACAATTACTTTGGAGATCCAGACCCAGATGACAGTGAGCATTAACATCTGTCACTCTGTTGTCCATATCCCCAAAATAAACTGGAGGGTTATTTATATTTCGTCTAGTAAATAAAATTGATTCAGTTTTATTAGGATTAAATTTAATAGCCCAGTTTTGTGACCAGTTATGAATATGAGACAAGTCTGTCGAAATCATATCTGCAGCTTGTATATAATTTTGTTCATCGACTATTACATACAAAGATGTATCATCGGCAAAGAGTTTGATATTACAATCAAGATCATCAACAATATCGTTTATGTATATAAGGAACAGGAAAGGGTCCAACACTGACCCTTGGGGAACCCCAGCATCAATTCCCTCCCACCCAGATGAGAATCCATCTAAGACCACTTTTTGTTTCCTATCATCTAAATAATCTGTAACCCAACTTAATAAATTTCCATCTATACCAATTTTGCGTAATTTATATAAAAGTCCTGTATGCCAAACCCTATCGAATGCTTTAGAAATATCACAAAATATAAACCTTATGTCTTTACCAATATCAAGGTTATTGATAATAGTGTTGTAAATATATACAAGTTGATTTACTGTAGAATCTTTTGGTTGAAATCCTGACTGGTGTTCTGTAATAATATGATGCTCCAATACATAGTTATGCAAATGTTTCACAATTATTTTTTCCATCATCTTACACAGAACACAAGTAAGGGCAATAGGTCGAAAGTTTGTAATGTCGGATGCAACCCCTTTATTTTTGTACACAGGGGTTACGTGTGAGCGTTTCCAAATATATGGAAGTTGTCCACATTGCAATGACTGATTAAATAATAATGTAAGGGGGGGAACAAGGCACTGAGAAACACTGCGTAAGATCGTTGGTGCAACACCATCGGGGCCACTTGGTTTGGAATTATTCAGTATTTCTAATTGGTCTTTTACTTCTTGTTCAGTAATCAATAATTCAGGACAAATATTGTTACGGGCAAAGTCTTCATTCGGGAGATTTGGTTCATCTTCAATATTTGAAATATCAGCAAAGTACTTATTAAAAATATCACATTTCTCTGAGGGATGAATTATTATTCTACCTTCATGTTTTATAGGGGGTGAAACTTTATTAAAATTGTTTAGTTTACAAACTGATTTGGCAATTCTCCACCATTTGTCTGGTGGGATACTTTTGTCCATTAATTGAGAAGTAAGTTTATTTCTATATTCAGTTTTGGCTTCTCTTACCAATCTTATAACATCATTTCGCAAATGTCTATATTGTGACCAGTGATCTGGGTTGTTGGTAGATTTAGCTCTATAATGAATGCGATTTCTCTTTTGAATCGCCTTCCTTATAGAGCTATTCATAAACGGTTTATCATCTGGTCTAATAATTACGGTTTTAGTAGGTATGTGTTTATCACACGTCTCATTTAAAATAGAAAGGAAATTAGAGTAGTTCTCATTGACAGTTTTATTTTTAAAGAGAATACTCCAATTCTTGCCTTCCATTTCATGGATTATGGAATTATAATCAGCCTGATCATATTTTCTAATTGTGCGTTTATAACACTGCTCTTTTCTCGTTTTGATATTAATGTCTACACTGACTGGGCAGTGGTCACTGCAAAAGTTCGGGGAAACTTTAATATCAAGAACAAGATTTGGTCTGTTTGTAATAAATAAATCGATACATGTAGCTGATGTATGGGTAATACGTGTTGGCTCCCACACAACATTCTCCAAGTTTAGACGTGTGAGGATGTCTTCAAGGTGCCCACACTGATTACCCAACATATCAATGTTTAAATCACCCCCAAGTATTACAGGAATATTCAAATCCAATATAGGCTGGATATTGTTTTCGAATTTCCGCCAATATGACACATCTGAATGTGGGGGTCTATAAATAACTCCAACCATCGCTTTTAAATTATTTATGATAACTTCTAACCAAAGGATTTCAATTTCACTAGTGTGAAATTCCGGCTTTTCACATATATATATATTAGGTTTGGTGAAAATTGCCACTCCGCCACCGTGGCGGTTCCTGTCAACACGTATTGGGTTTTGGAAACCCCTTAATTGGATATCCTCGTTGTCAATATCCTGATTTAAATGTGTTTCTGATACAAGTATGATATCATTATTTGACATTTCTAATTCAATTAAGTCAATTTTTGGTAATAAACTGCATGCATTAATATGTGCAATTTTTAGTGAACCATTTTTCAAATTAGGTTTGCCCGATACAATATTTGGACCAGGGTTTGATTCAATATGTCCTATTAATAGAATGTAGTACAGTACAGTTTGTTTATAGTGCGAGTTATTTTGACAATAAAAGAGATTTCTAATTTTTGTTTTACCATTTTTTACAGTATTTTGTTCATCATATTCGATGGCCGACCCTTTGTAGTATCTGTTCATGATAGAACTAGTCATTGGTGTCTGAAATAAACATTAGAACTTCGCTGCACTGGGGGCGGCCATCTTGTGCTAATAATAATACTGACATGACCTTGACCAAGTAGATTGCATATATCACATGACTCAAACAATCACAATTAATTTGAAATGAAAAATAACGAACAAAAATTATTCTGAAGAATTGAGAATACAAATAAAGGTAATAACAAAATTACCGAACTCCGAACAATCTTACAAAGGGAAAGTCAAAACTCATAATTATATAAACAGACAAAATCAGTCAACAACCGGAAAACTGTGAAAACCGTAATGACCCTGACTTGGTACAGGCATTTCTAAAGAAATGGTGGGTTGAATCAGATTTTAAGGCGCCAAACCTCCCGCTCTCATTACGGTTCAAAGGTTCCGGCTGTCACTGTAACAGTATTTAAATACAGGAACAAAATAGGTAAAATAGTTGTCAAAGCAGTACCATATTCGGTGACGTAAATGTCAAAAATATTTTTACGTCACACATTGACAAAAACAATTCTTGACATATTTGACTCTTTATCTTTATACATTTTCACTATATGAAAATGCATCGCTTATAATTATTTCTGCAGAGACGGAATATATTTCGACAAGATATTGGTATCGGAATATAAACTTTTTAAGAGATCGAATAAGGCGAATCTTTTTATAGCCCTGGTCCAGTAGCCTGTTTCTCAGATGAAGATGACGTTTCAGGAAATCAGAATAATTGCTACTGCCCCTTGCATAGCGAATCAATTGCGAGATGTAAACACCATATGCAGGAGAAGCTGGTATATTGCTGCACATATTTGGAAAATTTATGATTTTAAAATTGAAGTCGTCCCGCTTATCATAAATTTTAGTACTGAGTTGACCACTGTCGTCAAATTCGAGGTATAAGTCCAAAAATGATGCGGACGAAGCTGTATCGGTGGTCTCTTTAACTTCCAGCTCTGGAGGATATATCAATGGAAGAAATTCTGCAAATCTAGAATTATTGATAGATAAAACATCATCAATATACCTGTATGTGAAATTAAAGGCTCTAGCCTCATGAATCTTCTTATCTTTTACAAGCTTTTGAAGAAACTCCGACTCATATGAGTATAAAAATAAATCGGCTAGAAGAGGGGCACAATTCGTACCCATTGGTATGCCGACGACCTGCTGAAACAGTGTCCCTCCAAAGGAGACAAATATGTTATCGATGAGGAACTCCAGCATACTGATCACTTGTTCCTCGAGTAGCATGTTTTACCTTTATGAATTTTGTTTGAAAAATATGTGGAATTGTAGCCTAACACAACAAATTTTGAGCCATAGTTTCTATGACTAAAAGCTTTATGAATTGTTTCTTTTAAGCGGGTTTTTAATTTGTCATGCGGTAGGGTGGTATATAGAGTTGAAAAATCAAAGGTTTTGATGGAGGATACCTGAGAGAAAGATCTTGATTTCAGGTTATCCAAAAGATCTTTAGAGTTTTTCAAAATCCACATGTGATTTATGCCACTACGCGAGTAAACAGTTTCACAATATTTCTGTTGTCCCTCTTTTACTGCAGACAGAATCTTTGTTAGGTGAATAGACAATTCTTTCGTCGAACAAGTTGATGATCCCGCTATGTACCTTTCTTTGAATGGTGTCTTATGGAGTTTAGGTATCCAATATAAATAGGGTAAATCCTCAGACTTTTTACCAGAGGGAATGTTTAAAGAGGTCATGAATGATCTGTGGTTAGCTAGGATTTCATCTTTGTCGAACGAAGTTGGTTTGTATGTGGTATTACTAGAGGTGTTGCTATTTATACCTAATTCCTTGATTAGGCATTCGAAGTAATATGATTTACATACAAACACGATATTGTTGGAAGCCTTGTCCGCAGGAACGATAACATATTTGTCATGAAGAGAGGAAAGACACTTAACAGCTTCTTGGTCTTTAAATACAGACTTAGGTCGACTATTAACACAATTTTTGAGTTTGTGAATCCGACCTTGTACTAGAGACCTAATTGTTCTAACCCAGTCTGACAAGGAGTTACACAAAAACATAAGAACATAATATAATACACATGCATTTAAAAGATAAATGATAGATAAGGGGAAAGCCAATTAAGGTAATCCATATAGTTTCTATTTATAGAATAATATTAAGTTCCAACTTTGCCCATTGAATAGGTTTGACTGGTTTACTAATATCAGAGATACCTCTCTGGTTATATTATTAATAGAGTGTAAATTTGTTTAAAATTACACAGGAGTAACCAGTATAAATTGGAATTCCCCTGAAAACAGTAAACATTTATATATAATATGACAAACAACTTAGGAAGCTTATTATTTACTAATATTATTAATAGACTGAATGTTAATTTGCTTAAAGTAACACAGAAGTAAACAGTATAGATTGGAGTTTCCCTGAGAAGTAAATATTTATATAACAACAACAAAATAAGTTTATTATAGTATCATTTTTTTTTTTTTTTTTTTTTTTTTTTTTATACATTGTCCGACGTATTAATTACTGTAGACGAAAGGAGTTCAATTTCTTCACCCCCGTTGTTTACTGTACAAGGTTCAGGATTGGAATGAACCTGGACTTCTGTTACAATTACGGCATTATTGGACTTGTGAGCTGGTTCTTGTCATCATGGAGTACATCCGACAACAGAGACCCGATACCAAGTGGGTCGTTCATCTGCTGACCAACGCGACCTTCTACCTAAGCAAGTTGATCCAATACTCCATTGGTGCCAGAGTCGTCCTTCCAGACCATATTTTGAAGAAAAAAGCTGTCGTTGCTTTAGTTGGTGGAGCCCATGGACCTTATGAGGACAACCTATGCTTCTGCAGATGCCTAGCAGTATACCGTGGAGCTCCAGATGTAAAGTCTTAGAAATTCCCGCCAAAACGTACTAGCAGCAGTACCTGCAGCACAGACAGATGGCTTCCAAGGATTTCCAGGGTGTGTGTTTAGACGACCTGATGGTTTTAGAGCAGTTGTTCAGCTTGAACGTGTATGTGTATGACTTACAAGAAACAGAAGCCTGTGGCATCGCAGCTCGGTTGGTACGACGTTCCCCCTACAGTTACCAGGAGACCATGAATTTAAATTTGTATGAAGACCACTTCAGCTACGTCAGTGATATGGAGAAAGTACAACAATAGTTTCCTGTGTTCCAAGTGTGACAGATTATGGAAACATGTTGGGATGCTGCAGACATGAACGGACCTGTACCTGAGATGTCATTTACAGGTATCCTGGTGGAGTGTACCATACCCAGCAGACCGTATTCGACCAGTAAGAAGACGAGAACAACGACGTCCCAGAAGAAGATCGGTATTACCCGTACAGAGCTACCTATGACATTGAGATGATGTTACAGCCTACAGACAAGAGACGATCCGAGAAGTTGGAGTGGACCAGTCATCATGCACTACTCAGCGTGTCTGTGTGTTCCAACGTTCCTGGGTATACAGTTCCAGTGTGCTACATCCCGAGGGTGATATCAGAAAGACAGGGGAGTCCTGTTTGAGCTACCTGACAGAAGTCAGCGAGGATGCGTACCGGAGACTGATGCCCAAGTATGGAGACGTGTTCCAGCAGATTCAGGAAAGACTCGACAGTGATTTGGACGACGTCGTGGATGATGAAGAGAGAGATCGCCAGGAGAAGAAGCACTACCTCTTCAGCTTGAACGACATCTGAAGGAACTGCCAGTGGTGGGATTCAACTCCGGCAAGAATGACGTCAATGCCATGATGGTGGATTTTTTTTTTTGCAGAGTTGGTGAAGAGCCAGAGGATCAAGCATACCATGAAGAGAAACAACAACTTCATGTGCATCAATACAGAGGCGTTGAAGTTCCTGGACATCACCAACTACATGGATGCTGGTTTTAGTTATAGTCAGTACCTGAAAGCCTATGAATGAACGGAGGAGAAGGGATTTTTCCCTTACGAGTGGATGACCTCGTTGAGGAAACTGAACGTCAGCCAGCTGCCACCTCACAAAGCCTTCTACAGCACCTTAAAGAACGGCAGCATTTCAGTGGAGGAGTACCAGCTGTGCCAGAAAGTATGGGAAGAAAACAACATGACCACCATGAAAGAGTTCCTGACATGGTACAACAACAAAGACGTGGAGCCCCTGTTGGAAGCCATCGGCAAGATGTACCTGTACTACCAGAACCAGAACTTGGACAACTTTAAAGACGGTATCAGTGTTCCATGCCTGACTCTGAAGTACATGAAGTACATATTTCAAGACCTACCAGACTACTTCACCATACCGAACGAGAAGAACAAGGACTTGTACCAGCTGTACAAGAACAACATCGCTGGAGGACCAAGTATCGTGTTTCATCGGTACCATGAGAGAGATGTGACAACCATCCGACCCAGAGACTACGAGGAGCCGAAGGCCTGCAAGAAGATTATTGGATACGATGCCAACGCCCTATACCTTTGGAGCATTATGCAGGAGATGCCAATGTGACGTTTTGTAGGCCGGAAGAGTGCGAACGAGTTCCGGAGAGACACTCCCAGACGCTATGAGCGGATGGCGATTGAATGGTTGGAATGGGCAACCACAAAGAGAAAGTGATAGGACGTCGGCGCCTTCCAGTGGATGAGTACGTCAAGGAAACCAACACCGTGTACGAATTCCAGGGATGTTGTTGGCATGGACATGATTGTCATCTTAACCACGTCAAACCAGCGACGGATGAGAAAGGCCAGACGATGGAACAATGGTACCAGAGAACCCAGGAGAAGATACAGTACATCCAGGACAATGGCTATCCAGTGAAGCAGATGTGGGAAAGTGACTGGGAACGTCTGAAGAAAGAAGATCCACCAGTGAAAACCTTTGTGAAAGTCATGCAGAGACCTTGTGATTGGCAGTTCAAGATGACAGAGGAGACCATCTTACGAGCAGTGATGGAAGACCGGATGTTTGGTGCCATGGAAGTAGACCTGGAAGTTCTTGACCACTTGAAAGGGAAGTTTGCTGAGATGCCTCCAGTCTTCAAGAACACACACGTTTCCAGAAATGACATCGGAGACCACATGAAAGCCTATGCAGAAGAACGAGTGATCATGAACCAGAAAAGGAAGTGTTTGATTGGAAGTATGTATGGGGAAAATATCATCGTTATTTCACCTTTTCTGAAGTGGTCATGACTCCTATCCCATGCAATGAAGGAATACGAGGTAGCTAATTTTCATGGGCAAGCGACTGATACTTATGCTTATGTTTGAATGGTGCAAGGTAGTTTATTTTCATGGATAACACTTTGACACCTGTGTCATACATTGAACAGATGTAAGGTAGCTTATTTTCATGGAACACTTCATGACTCCTATTCCATGCAATGAAGAAAGGTCAGGTAGCTAATTGTCATGGACCATGCAACGAAGGAATGCGAGGTAGCTAATTTTCATGGGCAAGCGACTGATACTTATGCTTATGTTTGAATGGTGCCAGGTAGTTTATTTTCATGGATAACACTTTGAAACCTGTGTCATGCATTGAACAGATGTAAGGTAGCTTATTTTTATGGAAAACGTCATGACTCCTATCCCATTCAACGAAGGAATACGAGGTAGCTAATTTTCATGGGCAAACTTCTGATGTTTATGCTTATGTTTGAATGGTGCAAGATAGTTTATTTTCATGGATAACACTTTGAAACCTGTGTCAGACATTGAACAGATGTAAGGTAGCTTATTTTTATGGAAAACGTCGTGACTCCTATCCCATGCAATGAAGGAATGGGAGGTAACTAATTTTCATGGGCAAACTTCTGATGTTTATGCTTATGTTTGAATGGTGCAAGGTAGTTTATTTTCATGGATAACACTTTGAAACCTGTGTCATACATTGAACAGATGTAAGGTAGCTTATTTTCATAGAACACTTCATGACTCCTATTCCATGCAACGATTATCTCCCTTGGCTATATACTCAGCCATTACAACCAATAGGGGGGGGTGCTAATGTGTGTATCGTGTTAGTTAAATGAGTTTGCCAGACATTTATTTATGGATATATTGTGACAAAATATGGATGTAATTGTTTGAAATATATATTTCCCAATGAGGTAGCTAATTTTAATGGACCATGCAACGAAGGAATGCGAGGTAGCTAATTTTCATGGGAAAGCGACTGATACTTATGCTTATGTTTGAATGGTGCCAGGTAGTTTATTTTCATGGATAACACTTTGAAACCTGTGCCAGACATTGAACAGATGTAAGGTAGCTTATTTTTATGGAAAACGTCATGACTCCTATCCCATGCAACGAAGGAATACGAGGTAGCTAATTTTCATGGGCAAACTTCTGATGTTTATGCTTATGTTTGAATGGTGCAAGATAGTTTATTTTCATGGATAACACTTTGAAACCTGTGTCAGACATTGAACAGATGTAAGGTAGCATATTTTCATGGACAACGTCATGACTCCTATTCCATGCAATGAAGAAAGGTCGAGTAGCTAATTTCCATGGACAAGCTTCAGATGCTTATGCTTATGTTTGAACGGTGCAAGGTAGTTTATTTTCATGGATAACACTTTGAAACCTATGTCATACACTGGACAGATGCAAGGTAGCTTATATTCATGGAAAAATTCATGACTTCTATCCCATGTAATAAAGGAATTATGCTGACTACGAGTCAACTAGTCTTTGACTTTATTCTTTTACGCCATGTGCCAATATAAATTGTATAGTCTTTGGTTTGATCAGATCGTTCATCGAAACCACGATCTACCACACATGATGCGAGTACTCTTAGCTATTTCACCACAGGAGCGTTATTGTTTGTTATAACTAAGCGTCTTATTTCTTTGGAATAGATATACACATTTTTTTATATATGCAAAGCAGAAAATGCATTATGTACAGATAAATAATATGGTGATTGATATTTAGAAATTTGTTCATGTCACTATAAATATATATATTTGTTTTTAAATATTATTAGACTTTAATTTATTTATATTATATATACATGTATATATATATATATATATATACAACTCCGTAGGAACCCCGGGGTATAGAAATGGGTCCGAGTTTCTTCGGCTTGAAGGGGCGTCCGTCGGTTGTGCCGGGATGTATAAATTCACAACCAACCCGTCCTTCGGACGAGACGTAAATAAAACCGAGGTCCCGTGTTGAGAGATTGCCACCCTCTTCGCACGTTAAAGAACCCAGTGTAACAGCTCATTTATGCTCATGATGAGTGGTCCATAGGAAACCTGTTGCACTGGCTAAATTATCCGTTCCTACCCATCACACTTTCCCTGTTTCGAGTCCCGTGGCGTTTAAATTTTTAAATGTTCTCGTCCTGAATATAGCTGAAAAATTGCTCGCTGGACGTTAAACACCAATCAATCATATATTTTATATCGAAATAACTTATTTTCATCCAGATTTTGCTCCATGTAAATAAGAATTTATATATATCTATATATATAAATCCTTGATGTAAATGAATGAATAGGAGTTTGCTATCCATTTCTGGGATAAATCTATCTAATTAAATAGATTTCCTCGCCTACATCCACCCCCCTTTTTTCGCTCAAAAATACTAATTACCAAGAATCTATCAAAACATGATAAAAGGGGAATAACTGGAATAGTATTTTTATTGTATTATTAAGGTATAGTCTGTTTGGTGACTCTGAAAATAGGGAAAACAATTATTTAAAAATCAGGGATTTGCTTTCTATTGCTCTTTTTAACATTTTAGACACACATTATGTAATACATATCTGAGAAAAAATTGTCAAAGAAATAATTCAAATAATAAAAAAAATCTCCATAGGGCCCAATACTAATTTTATCAGATTGTAAGTAAAGGAGGCTACCATTATAATGAACAGCATTACCTGTTCTTTCCTGTCTGTTGTTATGCTAATTTCAGTCACATGGGAATGTCATATTAGGTTAAAGATTCAAGATGTTTTGAATAATTGATAAATAATTTGATCATATGATATTTGTTTGTAAACAATTAATAACTGCTGGTCACATGAGACCCTTATATGGAGATGTCCCTTGTTATTCACTCATGCTGATGTATAAAAATTTTTAAATTAACACTTAAAAAATGATACCAAAATAAAATAAATGCTAATTTCGTGAAAGTATAATTTATATAAATATATAAATTAAATAATATTCTTATTTGATACTTGTTTTCTTCCAAAAATTAAACAATTCATATACAACGTTAATTTCTTATAGGCAAATTAGATAAACATTTTTTTCATGACAGTGGGGAGCCCGGGTGGCTCATTGGTTTTTTAAATTTGTAAATTACAAAAATGGTGCACTCGACTCGCAACCACAAGTGATAAAGTTTACCAGTTGCTTGCCCATGGTCGGTGGTTCTCTCTGGGTACTCCGGCTTCCTCCACCACTAAAACTGGTCGCCATGATATAGCTGAAATATTGTTGAAAGTGGCGTTAAAACACCAAAAATCAAATATCAAAATCAAATCATGACAGTGTGGGTTGAAACTACTGATATGTACTGGTCAGAATATACAACATTTTCAGGTAATTTTGTTATCTTTTATTAACCTCTATACACATAAAGGGATGGGTAGTTTGCATGTATTTTAAATGCTCCACAATCAGTTATGTAATAATGTATCATCATTATTGATTTTTACCTGAACAGGTGTGAATCTAATTTGAATATTGTCCATATTTGGTATGGTTAGTATGTCAACATCTGATATAACATGCTAATGATGAAATCAGCTGACTTGCTGTTTGTCAATACTGACCACATGTTGCTGTTCATTTCAGTAGTACTTACTCCCATGTTTGTTACATGACAAAATGACAGAATTTTACAATTAAGTCCTATGGCAAACTTTTTTATTCTTTAATGAATTTTTTTGAAAAATTCACCTATAATATGTATTAATCAGTCCTTAATATAAATATAATTAAAAAATAAATCTGATAACCCGTTGATTTTTTAGGAATTGTTTTCCCTATTTTCAGAGTCACCAAACAGACTATAGCTAATTGTGGTTTACGAAAATCTAGTTCCGAACATCAAAAAGTAGCTAATAATTATGGTAGCTAATAATTATAGGACACCGGGCCCGGGTTACCACTTTTACCAGGCTACGGAAACGATTATCTCCCTTGGCTATATACTCAGCCATTACAACCAATAGGAGGGTGCTAATGTGTGTATCGTGTTAGTTAAATGAGTTTGCCAGACATTTATTTATGGATATATTGTGACAAAATATGGATGTAATTGTTTGAAATATATATTTCCCAATGAGATTTGTATTATTTTACATTCAACCTACGTCTTCATGTAAAATTTTGGATGTGAAGTAAAATACAATCAAAATTTGGGCCAAATGTTACCAGCGAGCTGCTGGTAAGATCAGAATCAGAAAGAGTTTTAGTTTGACAAATTTTTCTGAATGGCTTTTTGTTCTTTTGTAAGGTAGTTTTATCTTAATAATTATATATAAAAACAGAAAATACAGGTTATATATTTTTATGAAATAAATTAATTAAAAGAAACACGTGTTTTCTTAGAATATGGTAAATCCGAGGATGATATGCAAAGCAGATATTTGTTTACAAACAATAATTATATATATAAGTGTATTTTGTTAACAACTAATGGTACGTAGATACATTGTATCTAACATAGTTAACACTTAATCCAAAATTTATTTAGCATACATATGCATTTTGATTATTTTATTTTATGAATATAAATTGTTATTAAAAACAGAGGATCTATTTAGATCATAGATGGGCTTCACACTCCTACAGGAGTACAGACAGTATTGTAAAATATTTATTTCATATTTTTTTTAAATATAAACTTATAGACAAACTGTGTTAATCACTTGGTTCAATTTTTTTTTACAAAAAGTTTTTCAGTAGTAATTTTATAATACTATACAGTACTATGATTATCTCCCTTTATTTATATTCCTTAAAAAGCATTTTCCTCAATAATTATTGTTAATTCAACTTTTTGCATTTAATTGTTATATTTTGAAATTGTTATCAATATTAAACAATAAAAAAAATGTATGTTCATATTTATATGAATATTATAGTTGCAATTATTTAAATTAAATATACCTACCTTGAAGAACTTTAGATTTATTTATATAATCAACGCCCACTTTATTGTAAATATATTGCCGAATTTCCTTCGATATTTTCCGTATATTACAATTATACTTCGGAATTTTCCGATTTATTTCCGTCGATTCTAAATTTGCATAGACGTCAAAAAATTATCCAATGAAAAGTTTCTCGATATACGAGAACTAGACGAGAATTTCATTACTTATTATAAAATCCCGAGATACATCGAATGGTAAAATCGGCCATTTTCTAGCATCATTATTTGCTGATTCCATCCCCTTTCCCTATGACATCCCCTGCTTTTACTAACCACCAAAACGAAAGTAGACGTAGAGTTACAACTTTAATTTACAAGTTTGTAGAAGTAGGCTTAGTGTAAGATGTTTTGTATATTTGATCTAAAAATATGTCTCTAAATATTTATATCTTTTCAAAACACAAAATTTTTTTTTTTTTAAATCAGTGATAGAATGTTTTTAAATGGCAATTGAATTTCTTCAATGTATACTGTAATAGAATAGAATATGTTTATTTGTCAATTGAAGATGCCCATGATAGGCAGTATAATTACATGAAAATCACAATATTTACATTAATTTGTATGATTACATTGATTGGATTTAACATACAAGACATACAAATACATGTAAATATACAATAATACATACGGTACATGTACATTTGATAGAGTTGGGCGGGTACCAGGGTATCGCCTCGACACCAAAGGCTCTGTCAACAGTGCAGTTCAGGAGAAATGGAAGATGAAATACATTTTCTTTTCAAATGTTCTAAATATGAACCAGACAGGAAAGAATTGATCGATATAATATTGACTGCATGTCCAAATTTTAATAGCTTAAATGATGTAAAGAAATTAGAATGGATTTGTAATTGTGAAAATCACAATATACTAACACATTTGGGTGTGTTCTTGAGAAAACACTGCAGATAGATATTTATTTTCTTTATTTATCTTTGTCTGTCTGTTTGTTTTTTTTTGTGTGTTTTTTTCCCCTTGATTTCTTGCTTCTCTGCCTCAGACACGAGGTGGAATGTCACAGCTATATATGCTGGACATCTCCAGAAGCACTGTCCCTTGGTGTCTGTGGTTGAGTAGCAATATATCTCTATATATATTTGTATATTATTTAATCTTGGAGTTCTGCTGGGGGCACGAGGTGTAATGTTCAATGGAACATATCCATAAGCACCATCCCTTGGTGACCCTTGCAGATATCCAATATTTCATCCATAAGTCCAAATATACTATCCACTTAGTACAAACTAAGATATGCAGTACAAGGATTACATTTCAGAGCTCCAGATAAGCTGCGTATTTGCATTTTTTACGCTATGAAAACGAGTAAAAACGCATGCATTATCAGATCACAGTGTACACATTATGCATACATATTGCTGTGTAAGCAAACTTTCCAAATTCGGAGCATACTTGTACAGTTGTGTACATAACAACACATTGCTGTCTTTGAGAAATTCCCCGTAATTACTTCCCTTTACACTTTTTGAAGGAGAGAGCATATACTTCCGAGGGGTACCGAATGCTTGCCTTTCTAAGCATCGATGTCAAAAGAGATCTGATTGGATGTTTATGATAAATCATCCAATCGAGGTCAATATTACAAATAAATACGGTTTACGTAATAAGTAAGAACTAAAACGAAAGTAAATTTGGGAACACGTTGTTCGTTGAAAATGAGCAAGAACATGAATAAGTGCGCTACTAAGCGCAAGAGCGATACGGAAAATTATATACTTAAGTTCCTGACAGTTTCATCTGCGTCTAGTAACAGCATAGTTAAAGGAATCATTGATGACATTATCAACACGGCTGTGAAAACTGTCGAAGTCGACAAGCAAAAAACTAAATATTTACAACATTTTATTAATAAATATGACACAATCGTGTCAAATTAAACAGAGATATACATTTCACTTGCATCCTGCGTTTATTGAATAACACTTGTGTCGAACATAATTTTAAAAATGTACATGTAAGCAATCTTTTATGAAGTAGAGAGTACAACAGTGCAAAGGAAATATGCAAATACAATGTACCCATCATTTTCAAAAGTAGGGTGTGATTACCCTTTGGACTTGAAAATTATCTGGAGCTCTGCATTTTTTGTTAGTGTGTGTGATATCGTTTCTTTGAATCTCCTGGATTGCACTTTGGCAGAGATCAGGTACAATAGTAACACATATGCTGTATTACTACTGAGTATAATTCTCAATTAATGACATTTACTGTTTATAGCAATGTACTGTCTACTGTATTAACCATAATTGTTGTATTTATGTAACTGCCCCCTGTGGGACCATGATTGGATTAATAAATATTTGATTTGATTTTGATTTTGTATTACAATACAGTACTAGTAAAAGTAGTATAGTTGATATTAATCATCATATCATGTGCTCAGTGACACAGTGTACTGGATTGCAGCCCTTAAATTTGTACTTTTATATCGATGGTTTGCTTCACGTTATTTTGCTCGATTCATGGGACAGATGTTATGGTAGGATGCCGAAATATTGTAAAACGATCTCAAGTCAAGACATGATCACATCTGAGCTTGAATTGTTTTCTTTAAAAGTTACAGTACAGTCAGAGACATGGAGTGATAAATCACTATGATAGACATACATTTGTATCACTAATCTTACTGATTTGGATATATCTTCAAAATTTGTTTTACATTTAGACAGTCCAAGATTCCTCTGCCGCCCGACGGCTATTTTTTCGACTTGCTGGAGCCGTGGGACGTCAGAGAGCTCTACATACGGAAAACAGCGGATTTGCCCATGCAACTCTGCCTTGGCACATTTCCACGTTTCGTGGCTATCAGATTTTATTTTCTATCCGAAACCCTTATATAAATCGCTTCACCAATCATTTTTCTATTCATTCATAGCCATCTTACCTTCAGAAAGTGGTGTTACACTCCATTACAGCACGATTTTGCCTTAGACCATCATTTCACCATGTTGACTTTCATTTTCGAACCTACAAACGTGATCTCGCGATACTAACTGAATGATGACAGCAACGCATTGCATGATGGGAGCTACTTAATGCAGCATGCCAAATTATTTGCATACGTAAACAACAACATAGATATAAAGCGTATTCTGCAGGACAAACAGTTCCATCTACAGCTCAAATCAGAGCAGAAGGAAATAATACAAAATGTGTTGGAAAGAAAAGATTCAATGGCAGTGTTACCCACAGGCTTCAGAAAGAGCATGTGTTACGTTCTCCCCCCTCTCATTTTGGACAAGGTAAGATCATATATGCAAATCATCTGCCATGATACATTGTGGTAATCGTAGTTTTCTCGAAGTCACGTGATAAATGTTTGAAAATGAAAGTGATATGGTGAAATAATAGGGTCTAAGGGAAGATCGTGCTGTAATCGAGTGTAACACCACTTTCTGAGGGTAAGATGGTTATGAATGAATAGAAAAATGATTGGTGAAGCGATTTATATAAGGGTTTCAGATAGAAAATAAATCTGATAGCCACGAAACGTGGAAATGTGCCAAGGCAGAGTTGCATGGGCAAATCTGCTGTTTTCCGTATGTAGAGCTCTCCGACGTCCCACGGCTCCAGCAAGTCGGATAAAAAGCCGTCGGACGCCAGAGGAATCTCGGACTAACATTTAGAGTGTTACTTACTATCACACAAAAGGCACATCAAGATAAGTAAACAGATTAAACAGACCAAAAGATATCTCAGTATCACTGAGAAGAGTGATGCGTCTATCAGTATCACAGTGATTTATCATGCTATGTCTCTGACTGTACTGTATGAGCTGCAAATTGCAATATCTATTATTTCAGGTTGAATAACATACTTTTTCATCTTTCCATTTTTTTTTCACCCTGAAACAAGCTTTAATCATATAGAAAACTCACTGGTGCAGTCCGATTTTGTTTTCATCAACTACATTGTCATTAATAATGTAGATATTGACATCATGCTCACTGAGTAAGTTTACGGTTTCTGATTACCCCTTTTGTATGTTCAAACTTCTTACAAACAAAAATGTTTTGAAATCAATTTTTGGACAAAGTGATGAACAAAACATAATTAATTTGTTTTTATTTGTCATGTTCTAGGTCTAAAAGCATAAAAGGTTATTTAGTGTTGGAAGGGACATTGATCTGAAATGGCCAATAACGACGGATGCCTTAAATGTGATCGTAAATGGAGAAATTGGTTTCAGAATTTCTTAAACCAAATATGTGGACCCCCTCGAAGAAATCCTACGATTCTTAACAGCGATATTAATAAAATAACAAAAGCTGTGTGTACCTGTGTAAACAATCCAGGTAATAAAAATTATGAATACTATTTTATTGTCGTATCTGTGGTTTTATTTTAAGACTCTTGAATTCCAGTTCAGTGTCGGTTCTTTTTTACACATCAATACAAATCCACTGGTAGATTTATAATTTTTTGTGTCACCTGATCCAAAGTGGCATGTGAGGTTTGTCATTGCTTTGCGTTTGTTGTTGTGTTAACTTTTACATTTTAATCTGTGAAACCATTTGGCCAATTGAAATTAAACATGGTAAGAATGTTCATTGAATGGTCCTCTACAAAGTTATGCGATCAAAATTTCAACATAGAAACAATAGTCCCCAACATGCCAAAAAGGGTGTTTTTTTAGTTTTTGTGACTTGTAAGTGAATATGTTCATTTCAAGCACATTTTCTTTCTTTTAATAGAATATGGTTGTTTCGAATCATGTCGTTTCCGTTCAGGATCCGTCTTTTTCGTGTCATGACGTCTGAAATGTAAGGCAGACTACTTCCTGTGTTTATGCTATCACGGGTGAAAGTTTCCAGTATTTTTAACTGATTTCGGTGTTTTTGGCAATGGTCCAGACAGTTCTCGAGATTCATGTAAATTTGATGAGTTATTTTTGGGGTGAGGTATGCATTTTTGACAAAGAAATAAAAAAAATTGAGAGGATCCCGATTTGTTTTAGTAGTAGAAAATTTTCAGTATTTATTCAAAAAAACACTTTCACCCATGTGCTATTACTGCGACAACGTCAACATATCATAGTCGTAGATGCGGTAGATTATAAGGCCAAAAAAAAATATGTGTGTTTACGGTCACCCGACCTACCTTAATTTTTGCTAGCGACCCTGGCTATGCATTTTTACACAGAATTCGGGTAACCATTTTTGTTGTTTAACCAGCAGCAATGTTTTATATATTCAACTGCTAGCTTTTTGTCGAAATTAAGAGCAAAGAAGGTAGAAAAACTGCATAATTCGTCATTTTACCGGAATTTTCGAAAATTAAATACCGGAATCGGATTCCGGAACCGGGAACGACTATTTCCGGTTTTGTCGATAATAAAAAAAAAAAAAAAAAAAATTAATCCCGACCGACCGACCCTAGATTTTTTTGACATGTGACAGTAAACACACATATATTTTTTTTTGGCCTAAGTAATTGTAATATGGAGACACCAAGAAAACGGCTTAGTCAATACTGGTGTTCTGTACCTTACTGTCTGTCTGATTACAGAAATATATCAAGACAGATCATTTTCCTTTCATCATGCTGACAGCAGTAAATAAAGAAATAAAACAAATTTGATTTCAGTCTTCGAATTTACTGGCCCGAAAACTTCAAAATTAGAATATTTATATAGATTCTATTGAAAAAATTTGGCAAATGTCACTGGTCCGAATCAATTTTCACTGGCCGTGGGCCACCGGACCACTGCTAAAGTCGATGACTGTGATTTTAAAGAAGTCATTGTTTGTGCATTGAAGTCTTTGATACAAATAAAATAATTTAATTGATATCTGTCTTTTACAGAAAATGTAAAAAATTCTTTAAGTTGAGTAACGTTAAAATGGCACTTATCGATTGGAGTTTTCGTTGTGTACATTTACACCGGAAGTCCAGTGCCTAATATTCCATCAAAAGCACGTGGTTTGGCAGGTCAGATGAAGAAAAAAAAGTTTTTGACCGAATGGAAATGATTCGAAACGACCATATTGTCTTTTTTTTCTTCATCAATTGCTCTTTCAACTCTATTTTATCCTTAAAAAAAATACTTTTTGTCATTGTTCATTAAAACTAATGTTTGATTACCTAACAAGGTCATCATTTGATATTTCAATTAATGTTAATTGTAAATTTAATTTTGAAGAAAATAGTTAAAGAAAAATGTTGTTTGTTTCTTTGTTTGATGGTGTTTAATGCCACTTTCAACCATATTTCAGTTATATCGTGGCGGTCAGCTTTATTGGTGGAGGAACCAGAGAAACCCATCGACCTGTCGGAGGTCACTGACAAACTTTATCACTTAATGTTGTACACCTCACCCTGATTGAGATTCGAACTCACATCAGTGGTGATGGGCACTGATTGCATAGGTAGTTGTAAATCCAACTACCATGCGATCACGACCTTGACGGCCCCCTAAAAGGAATATAGCCTACTGAGCCCCTATTTGTTTTACAAACTATGAAACATTTGTAAATTATCATTCAGTTTAATTTATAAAAATCTGATGTACAGGTATATCATCACAAAATGTCCCTTTCTGTTGTTTTATACCCAGTTCGACTTGCCATTTATATACATATATATTTAATTTACAAGGCTGAAGTGAAATACCGTTCTGTGTAGATTTATAAATTGATACAAATTGTTCATCATTTGCCAAAAAAGAGGTGTGTGCGTATCCTGTCATGTGTACCTGTGATCACAACAATTGTTTTATTCTTCTTTATTTAAAGAAAAGCATCATAAATTAATTTTTAAAAAAATCTTTCTTAAAATGAGGGACGGGTCTAGTAATTGGTATTCATTGTCACTTTCAGCAATTTTTCAGCTATATGCTGACTACCAGATTTAATGGGAGGGACGTTTGAACAGTTATAATGAACTGAAACCACCATACTAGATCTCTCAATTTGCTCATATTTTTTTTTTGCTTGGTCGCTGCCTCCAAGCAAAAAAAATGAGCAAGTGTGGAGATCTGATTTAAGATTAGATTGGTGAAAGTTCAAACCTCTGGCCATGGGTAGGTATATGGAAACATTAGCACTTGAGGTTGGTACATTGTATCAGGATTCGAACCCACTAATGTCCTTGTGCCGTCAGCTACCCATGCTCCTACTTATAGTGAAACCCAGCATAGTAGCACATGACCTGTATGTTTCATTATGAGAGTATTTTAGTATTACTTTAAGTATTATAATAATGTTAATGTTATAATTTGTTTGTTTTTTTTATTTTAAGTCTGGCAGAATATTGGACGTGACAAGATTAATGAGGCACATGTAGCGTATAAGCAATCCTCCATATTCCAAAGTTCAGATGGAAGTAATACTTCTGTACACAAAAAATTTTATGACAGACTAGTTGAAAGAAATTTATTTCAGAACCCTGATAGAATTACAAGTGCTGATCGTCTGGTTTATATATTGCACTGTTGTAACAACCAAAGGCAGCCAGGTGTACCACAAAATGATATGCAAATTATTTGCCCTAGAAGAAAGCGTCCTGATGTACCTGTGGTTCATCTTGGATCATTAAAACAATCTCATATTGGCCGTTTATTTGGCAATAATGGAACTGGTATAAGGAAGACTATGCATGGAATTCCTGTTGGCAATATTGCATTTACCTTTGGAGAAATTAATGGTGATACTGTTACAGTACATGCTACCTTTAATTGTAAAAGGAGATACATAGAACTGGTTGTAAGGAGATTACGAACTAGAGTTGAATCTTGTCAAACGGATGAACCTATACCTCAACGTAAGTTACAAACTGGTATGCTTCAACTTTTCTTTAGGCAATTGTATTCATCCAAATAATTTATTATTTTATTATTGAGTAAAGATAGAAACCTCATTTTGGTATTAAAGGTTAAGATCTTGTGAACACTTTTTATGGAAATGTATTCAGTAGTATGTTATAGACTATGAAAATTGTTAAATCATGGAGTTTCAGGGTTTGTGCTTCCCCAGAAATATTTTGGATTTACCTGACCTCATTCATGCATGAAATAGGGTAAACTTATCATCTGGAAGGATCTGATTTTACACCCTATTTTTCTATTCTTTTCTTTTGATGTACGGTTGGTTTAGGTTTTATTTATGGTGTTTAATGCCACTTTCAAAAATATTTCAGTTATATTGTGGCAGTCAGTTTTATTGGTGAGGAAACTGGAGTGCGTGCGTGCAAATTCAAGATGGTCACTAAAGGAAGACAAAGATTTAGCATACATTGTGTAGGACCCTATTGTAAAGTGAAAAAAATATTTTTTTCTCAGAAACCATAAACTTGATTTAACCCAAACTACAAAAAATGTATTTATGAATAATCCTAAGATGGTCCCTTACAATTTACTTTGTGTTGATCAGAAATAATTTAATTTGATTTGAATACTGCAATCTGATTGGCTGATCCACATTGAGAAAATGTTGGTTATACTTGATGACCTAGGTTGGTATTGTGACATCACCAACATATTCATTCGCGAACGACAAATTAAAATAGTCTCATGAAATAATCGTAATTAATATCGAGGATTCATTAAATTTTGTTGTAAAAATTTAATTATAAGGAATATTTGAACAGGTAATACTTGTATAACCTGGTTTGGAACAGTTTACACTTTTCATAAACTGCTTCACAGTTTATTAAATGTAAACTACTCCAAACATCACACTGACCAATAATTTTCAGTATTAGTCAATTCGCTGATACATGTATTGATAATATCACACTGTGAGATCCCCCCAAAAAATGTCAAAATTACTGATAATATTAAGATATTGTTGAAAGTATCTTTGAACATCCATTAATCGGAAGTCGTGCCCACCAATAATCTGATTCTCTGAAGAAAGAAAAAAATGTACATGTATTTATTTATCAGAATTGTAACAAACAGGTATTGAAAGTATAATTACTAAAATTAAAAGTACATATACAGATATTAATGATCTTCTTTTGTATTCTGATATCATAATAGCAAAACTTTAAAGGAAGTTCATGTATAATATAACAGAGTACATGTGTATGGATATCCAACATCGTATGTCATGGTATTTTTTGTGTTCAGTGAGTTCAGTTAAGACGAGAAGTGATTGTTTGTTTTGTTGATATTGGTGGAATTAATTACCATCACTGTTTAAAATTTCTTGTTGTCATAATGAAGATACTTACATGTATTTGGATATTGATACACATTATTTTTGTAGACATGGAAACAAATCTATCAGTAGCCACAGATACAAATCCATCAGCAGATATGGATACAGATATAGAAGACCCGCAAGGATAGATGAAAAATCATGTAATAAAGTAGTAGTTTAATGAGAGGAGAGTTATTATTATAATTAAAGTGTGTTATGAATGGAGTTTGTTTTGTGTATAAGGATGCAAGGTTTTCAAGTCACTGACATATGTTACAAGATATTAAGTATTTTTTGGTAAACGCTAGAAGATATTAATAATATTAATACAAACTGGCATGCTTTAGATTTCTTATGAATAAGTTCTTTCAAACCAATTAGTTTGTAAAAAAAAAATGGCCTCTAGCTGCTTAATTCCTTTTACGTGTAGTATTATTAACACATTAGTTTCTTCCCTTTTGTTTTATGTATGAAACAATATCACAAAAGATGAAATGAGACTTGAAGATCTTGTTTCCATCAAATTTTTTAAATCTATTTTATTTTTATTATTTTTAATAGCGGTGTATTCATTAAACCTCATATGAAGCTTTTCAGTAAGATTTTTTTTTTATATACAAAATGTACATGTACATGTATACACACATACCGGTATACAGATGTAAGGCTTAAATTATTTATGGAACTATGTTTTGCAAATAATTAAAACTTAAGTATATCATTTATAACCTGTTAAGCTTACAAACACAGATATGGTTGTACGAGCATTCCTTCCCCCAAGAAGTCTGGTAGTTTCGATATATACCCATGAAAGTTGCAAAAAAAAACATCCTAACCATAAAAGGTGACATTGAAAGGTTACACCTCCCTCAAACTCAAATTTGAACAAGAAATGTGTGCATCACAAAATACACCCGTCTATATAAATTATCAAACTGTATAATGGTAATGACCCCAAAATAAATAGGGTTCTTCCCCTTCCACAGGGGAATCATGTGGCCAAGTTTGGTAAAGTTCCAATATACAGAACTAAAGTTATCGTGCGGAAACAATCCTGTTGTCAAAAATTCTATTTATAGTAATGGTGACCTTGACCTTTGACCTAATGACCTCACAATAAACAGGGTTCTTCCCCTTCCACAGGGGAATCATGTGGGAAAGTTTGTTAAAGATCCAATATACAGAACTAAAGTTATCGTGTGGAAACAACCCTGTTGTCAAAAATTATATTTATAGTGACCTTGACCTTTGACCCCAAAATAAATAGGGTTCTTCCCCTTCCACAGGGGAATCATGTGGCCAAGTTTGTTAAAGATCCAATATACAGAACTAAAGTTATGCGGAAACGACCCTGTTGTCAAAAATTATATTTATAGTAACAGTGACCTTTGACCCCAAAATAAATAGGGTTCTTCCCCTTCCACAGGGGAATCATGTGGCCAAGTTTGTCAAAGATCCAATATACAGAACTAAAGTTATCGTGCGGAAATGACCCTGTTGTCAAAAATTATATTTATAGTAATGGTGACCTTGACCTAATGACCCCAAAATAAATAGGGTTTTTCCCCTTCCACAGGGGAATCATGTGGCCAAGTTTGGTAAAGATCTGATATACAGAACTAAAGTTATTGTGCGGAAACGGCCCGCCGCCCATCATACCCAATCACATAATACGGCACGTCTCGAGACGGGCGTATACAAATAAGTATGGTACTTATTGCAGTATAATTAGCTATGGACACAAGCTGTTAATTTTGAATAAATTCAAATGTTACAGATTTTCAAGAGATGATTAGTTGGATCCCTGAACAAGTTCCAAATTCTGAAAGATGTAGTTCTTGTTTAGAGAATTCTAATAATTATAAAATGCTGTACATTCCTATCAATTAGGATAAGTAGAGCACATATGTGGGTACTGTACTGAACAAAAATTTAAAAAATTTATTAATCACAAATCTGTAAAGGGGTCGTCGTGATCATAAGGTAGTTGAAGTTATAACTACCTATGTAATCAGTACCTATCACCACTAAAGTTGTGAGTCTAAATCACATTCAGGTGAGGTGTACTCAATACAACATTATGTGATAAAGTTTGTCAGTGACTTGTGACAGGTCAGTGGTTTTCTCTGGGTACTCTGGTTTCCTCCAGCAATAAAACTGACTGCCACTGAAATATTGTTGAAAGTGGCTTTAAGCACCATAACCTTAACCTCCTAACCCTAACAAATATGTAGCTGTTAGTGTACAATAGTGGACAAGCATTATTAATATTTATTACATGGAACATCCAGTATTTTGGAAAAATATGGCTGTAACATTTTGTGTTTTTACCTGCGTCGCCAGCTCACGTCTAGGAACTGCTTGCTCTGTCCGTCCGAAATATTGCGATGGCACGTAGACTGTAATCTGTAACTGCATAATTTTCAGACTTTGCACAATGTTTTGCACACATATTGAAGATGTGTATCTCCTGGGTTGTGTAATGTGTAGCTGCAATTGCAGCTGTTTTCTTACAACATAATCCAAACTTTTCACAGTACTTGCACACTATTTGAAGTTCTATGTACACCTCCTATTTTGGACAGATTTGACCAATTTTCAAAATATTATTTCTGTTTGTTAAACTCGAGTTATTTTTAGTCATCTCATGCCGTAGAGGGTAATAGTTTGAGTAATCTATCACTGCAGTAGCTTTCCTTATCACACTCTGCATAGTAATTAAGAACACATTGAAGATGTGTTCCTTATGCATATGATTCCATACCTACATGTATTGATGATGTACACATCTTTAGTCTTACCTGTATTAAGAGATTACCTTTGGGACAAAGACAAAGTGGTCTTTAAGAACTTCAATTCATATGAAATTTTCTGACAGGACACGACAAGAGTGACCTTTTAATACAGGTGACTGCATGGGCGGGTTGGACTGTATTTTGAAAAGAAGATTGATCAGATTTTTTATTTGTAAACCATACATTTGTAAGTCATTTTCCCCAAATTTACTTATATGTAATCTGTAACTTCAGTTATTAACCATACAGTTCATCTGTACTACATTGTTTTTAACTACATGTTGTACACCTACATATATATACCGGTAGTCTTGTCCAAAAATATAATAATTAAAATATGGTCAGTATTGTGCAGTGACGGAGGTCCAGACCAGACTCTTGTTTTTGTTGGATACATACTCTTTCCAATCAACTATCATATGCTTTCATAGATTTCATTCTATTGTAGAAATTAGTAATTGTTTGTTATATAATTATGTTGCATTCATGTTAATAATAGATGTGTATATTAAAGGTAATACGGTTGTTTTGAATCATTTCCATTCCGTAAAAATTTTGTTATTTTCGTCCGCCAGATCACGTGATTTCGATGGACTAATCGGCATTGAACTTCCGGTGTCATGTACACAAAAAAAACTCCAATCGATATGTGCCGTTTTAACGTTCGATCCTCAACTTAAAAAAATCTTAACATTTTCTGTAAAAGACATATCAATTAAATTATTTTATTTTGTATCAAAGACTTCAATGCAGAGACAAATACTTCTTTAAAGTTAAATTTGTTTTCTTTCTTTATTTGCGGCTGTCAGCATCATCGAAGGAAAACGATCTGCCTTTATGTATATATTTCTGATATCAGACAGATAGTGGGGTACCGAACACCAGTACTTATTCAGCGATTTCCTTGGCATCTCCATATTACAATTACTTATAATCTACCGCATCTATGATTATGATATGCTGACGTTGTCACAGTAATAGCATAAACACCGGAAGTCGCCTGCCGATTTGTTCAGACGTCAAGACAAGAAAAAGACGGAACGTGGTCGGAATTGACATGATTCGAAACAACCGTATTGTTTTGTTATATATGTTGTATTCACATGTTTATATCTGTGTATATTTACTTCTAATTGTTTTGTTATATATTTTGCTTTCACATCTTTATTTATACCTGTGTATATTTTGAGATCGTGATATTACCATTTTGAAAAATGTTATCTTAGCAATAGGCCAGGGGTTAAAAAATCCACTGGTTCGAGGTCCGGGACTGGCGATTTGTGGGTTCGGACCTAACATTTTCTAATCCCATAAAGTCCGACGGACCAGTTGAAACTGTGCAATTACGGACTTGAAATAAATAGGAAGTTAAAAGTCCGAGTGACAGATTTTACTCAATTACTGCATAATTTTAATCCAACATTCACTGCCTATTTTAATCTTGTTAACATTGGGTTACGTAATCTGAAATAATTCAAGATCAAGTGTGTTTTGTTCTGTACGAACCTCTGGTAACGGAGCACACACACCCAGGATGGTTGTAACAGAATATCTTAAGATCAGTTTTTCACTTTACGGAAACGGTAATTCTTTCGATAATACTTAAGCGGATTAGTGAAGCAGTTCAAACATAAAAATGGCCCGAAACTCCAAAAGTGATTGACTAGTTTTTTTTTAAAGTTAATGGGGTGGCTCGTGATACTGACAACAATAAATTACATACTGAAAAAACACCACAACTAACAAAAGATCAAAGATACTATAGGCTTAAATGGAAGAGAACATTTCAAACATCGTGGAAGGAAAAAATAGCTTGGGTTGAGACAAGTGATATGCTGATAACCCGGCGATCTAATATCATTGAAATAAAATTTCCTAAGACATTTTCTGCTCTGTATCTCCAGATATTAGACTTCCGAAGACATTTTCTGTTCTGTATTTGTGGAAGTCTAATCTCAACGATATTCCCGGCGATCATACTAGTGAGAATTATGAAGTAAATATGTGGGGTAAATACTGTAGAATATATCCAGAATTTGCACCCAAAAAAACCCAACAACAATGCTTTATTAAAGGTACAACCAATATACGAAAATTGACTGATAGCCCAACACAAAATGAAAAGCAGTTTTTATAAAATTAAGTGTACAGCAGCATCTGATCAGATATTAAATTGCCAACCTAAAATAGTCATTTTAAATCATATATGTCACTCAGTTACTAGTAAATTTTGTGTTCAACAAATTGTATTTTCTTCGTTCCGATATTCAGGACCAGTAGAAAAATTTTCAAGACCAGTAAATTCCTGATGCTCACTGGTCCTGGACCAGTGACCTTTAGGACATTTTTTTAACCCCTGTAGGCAAAAATGATCATGTTTGAAACTGCTTAATTTTTAAACCTTTATATAATAATGATGTATTGCTGTATTAATATCTAATGAATTTATGTCTTTGTTTATAATGCATTAGTAATTTTGTCACGAACATACAACCAATATAATGTTCATCAATGGAAGTATAAAGAGTACAACTAAGCCATATGCTAGGGGTCGTTTCACACTCGTTATGGAGTACGAGTTATTATCATTGTTGAAGATGACTGTGAAATGTAGAACAGCAATAAAAGTGCTGTTCCTTTACTTTAATTTGTGTCCGTGTGTAAAGTTGGGTTATCTCTCATTTTCATGTACATCCATATCCTTCCCTTTCTAACCATATATTTAAGTCTCCCAAACAGTTTGGGAGACTTATTGTTTTTGCTCCGTTTCTTATTATTAAGTTTCCCAAACAACGTTTGGAGACTTATTGTATTTACTCCGTTTCTTATTATTATTAAGTCTCCCAAACAACGTTTGGAGACTTATTGTTTTTGCTCCATTTCTTATTATTATTATTATTATTATTCTCCTCTTTCTTTCTTTCTTTCCGTGGACCATGAACTAGTCCATGGCAGATCTCAGGAACTACTGGACAGAATTTCATGAAAAAATTCAACATTGTCCGATATCATCAACATTTGATATGTGGGTAGATAATGATGTCCCGAATTGATTCCCGACATTGAAAAATTTCTACCGGTCGCCATTTTCAAAATGGCCACCACAATACTGTACAAATTCAACATTGTCCGATTTCAACGCCATTTCATATGTGGGTAGATTATGATGTCCCGAATTGATTCCTGACATTGAAAATTTTCTACCGGTCGCCATTTTCAAAATGGCCACTACAATACCGCACAAATTCAACATTGTCCGATTTCAACAACATTTCATATGTGGGTATATTATGATGTCCCGAATTGATTCCTGACATCGAAAAATTTCTACCGGTCACCATTTTCAAAATGGCCACCACAATACCGCACAAATTCAACATTGTTCGATTTCGACGTCCTGAACTGATTCCCGACATCGAAAAATTTCTCCCGGTCTCCATTTTCAAAATGGCCACCACAATACCGCAAAAATTCAATATTGTTCGATTTCAAAGGTAGTTTTTAATTTATTTTTTAAACCGGTTGTCAGTGGCCGATTTGGGAGACTTCATAATCGTTAGATTATAATCATATCTTGTTTATGGTAGATTTATTACCACAACTTTTGTCATAGACATATAATGAATTACATCAATGGTTGTATGTTTCTCATTTCATTATGAAATATTGTTGAAAGTGGTGTTAAACACCATAAATCTAAACCTAATTTTGTCATAGACATAGAATGAAATACATCAATGGTTGTACGTTTCTGATTTCATTTTGAAATATTGTTGAAAGTGGCATTAAACACCAAAAATCTAAATCTGATTTAATTTTGAAATTGTGTTTATTATCTGTATTATATCTGAACATTGTGTTTATTGTTATATAGCAACATGTATGAATATATTTTTTTGTATATTGTTTAATAATATATGCAAATAGAATATCTTGTGTGATATCTTTTTTTTTTTTATTTTACTAGCATCCATCTTACAGTAAACTAGTGTGATCAGGTTTGGTGAATGTTTATTATCATTCTAATTTTTTGTGTGTGGATTTACTCTTATAATGTTTGTAATGTTGAGTCATATAAATATACAAAATATTAGAATGTGAAGTACTAAGCCCAATAACGAAATTAATTTATTTGATTGTTTTACCTCGCCTGGGCAAACATAAGGTTTTACCTCACCTGGGCAAACTTAAGGCTTAACCTCACTTGGGAAAACATAAGGCTTAACCTCACCTAGGCAAACATAAGGTTTTACATCACCTGGGCAAACATAAGGTTTTACCACACAGGGCGTTCATTTGAAGCCGGTTGCCGCCGAAATTCGACGTCTACACTTTACTCTGCCGCCGGCTACTTTTTATGTATCAAGGATACGAAATGCGTAATCCCATAATAATCTGGGTTTGTTGTATAAAAGAGCCCTTTTGATCTCCAATTTGTCCATAATTTATTTTGATTAAAACTAAAGTGAAACGCCAGATCAAAACTCTTTTATTGTATCATTTATCGTTCTTCCATGATATGATGAAGTTCAAGGACATTGACCAAACAGTTGTCTCTAATTCGTGCAAATTGGAGAGGCTACAGTTGGAGGCAACTAGAATTATCACCGGACTTCCAATCTTTACCAACACAGAATATCTATATAGAGAAACTGGCTGGGAGAGATTGGAAGAAAGAAGAACTAGGAGAAAGCTCCAATTATTATATAATATCCAAAACGGTAGTACACCCTCTTATTTACTCGATCTTATTCCCCCAACAATCCAAAGTATGACTATTTATCCCCTTCGAAATGGCAACGATATTATTGTTCCATTCTGTAGACTATCTTTAACCAGAGATTCTTTCGTTTCAGCTACAGTAAGGGAATGGAATAACCTTAATCTTTCAGTGCCTAATCTTGACACACTATCTAAATTTAAAAAGGCAATCCGCAGTTCAATCTCAATGCCAATTCCGAGACACTATTCTTATGGTCCTAGAAAACTAAATATAATTCTAACACATCTTGGCTGCAATGCATCCTTCTTGAATTACGATTTATGTAAAGTAAAAATTTTATCAAATGCTTCCTGTAACTGTGGCACACCATGTGAAAATTCTCACCATTTCTTTTTTGATTGTGATAAATAGGGAAAAATATTTAGTATTCTTAACTGGCTACCTTCTAACACTAATATTGATGTAATTCATTGGCATTTATTTTTTTATTTCATATCTAACAATAATTGTCGATTATTAACTATAAACATTGTTTCTTTTATCTTTTTTTATTATCGGGAATCCAAGCCACCATTTTATTTACATTACGAAAAAAGTAGTCCGGTGAACATCGTCTTTCGAAAAATAAACTGACAAAACCCCGCCTCCATAAGCGCTTATACCCAATCAGAGTATAGGATTTCTAATTATGTAAATCATATAAGAATTATATAATAATAAACATGTGAAATTATTTTTGTTTTTATTTGGGCCAGTGAATTTGCATTCGGACTCCTGAATTCTACAACTCAAGAAGTCCGAATGGCTTGTGGGTCAAAAAGTTTTTCATGAAGACTGGTGACAACGACCGTTTTTTTTTCCCCATTACCAATCGCATATTATCATCACGACTACTGACCTCTCAATTGTAAAGAATGCAAGCCAAACAGATAGAAGAGTCACCGTTTTTCATTGGCCAGCGAAAGTCTGGTACCCTGTGTATGGCATGAACAAATTTTATAAACCGAAAATTGAGTTTCCCCAATCAGAGTTCCATTGCCAAATGGCTAATAAAAGAAAAGAAAGATATTTTTGAAACATTATCTGTTCCATTATTGGATTATTATACCCCCCACAATAAAATTGTAGGGGGGTATACTGGTTTCACCATGTCCGTCCGTCCGTCTGTAGACAAATCCTATGTCGTACGATAACTTGAGTTGTGTTTCTTAGAATCTTTTAAAATTTTATCAGCTGTTTACTGGTGATTATTGACGATTTTCATTTTTGCCATTTCAGAGTTATTGGACTTGATATGACGGAAAATAGGATTTTTACCCTATGTTGTATGATAACTTGAGTTGTGTTTCTCAGAATGTTTTGAAATTTTATTAGCAGCTTACCTGTGAAGAGAGGAGGATCCCTTTCATTTTTGACGATTTTCACTTTTGTCGTTCCAGAGTTATTGGACTTTATGTGACGGAAAGTAGTATTTTTACCCTATGTCGTATGATAATTTGAGTAGTGTTTCTCAGAATGTTTTGAAATTTTATCAGCAGCTTACCGGTGAAGAGAGGATGGTCCCTTTCATTTTTGGTCAGAACAATCAGTAATGTTTTGTTTATGGAAATAGGTTGGACAGATGTGGGGAGTGGGGGGTATATCTTAGTGAGCTGTGCTCACAGTAATACTAGTATAAAGTTAAAGGAGAAAACTCAAAATTTTGCTTCAAAATTTGAAATATTTCACATTATAAACAGGTATTTGGAATGATGCAATGATTTATCTTTAGGTATTTGGCATGAAGCTTTTGTTTGTGTAAAATGAAACAGCAATAAAATTTAATGATTATAATTAAATATCTGACAATAAGCTCAGAGCAATTTGAAATTGATGCAAAATTCCAAACAACTTTACATTTTGAATGGAAGGAGACTAAAGTAAAACAAAAAATAAATATATGAAAAATAAGAATTTTAGGAAGTTAAAATATGTGTCAGGAAACCCCCAGAATGCAGGATTTTGCACCATTTACCCTACAGCTTCTGGGGGCCTTGGTGGCCCACAGAACCCCGGCTTGCATTGTTCAGCCTCGCTTCGCTCGTCGTTCTCCACCTACTTTTTCAAAATAGCCTCCTACTTTTGAAAGTGTTGAAAGCCCTGACCACACCTGGGCAAGCATAATTGTTTTTATCTCACCTGGGCAAACATAAGGTTTAACCTCACCTGGGCAAACATAAGGTTTAACCTCACCTGGGCAAACATAAGGTTTAACCTCACCTGGGCAGACATAAGGTTTTACCTCACCTGGGCAAACATAAGGTTTTACCTCACCTTGGCGAACATAATGTTTTACCTCACCTGGGCAAACATAAGGTTTAACCTCACCTGGGCAAACAATGTTTTACCTTACCTTGGCAAACATAATGTTTTACCTCACCTGGGTAACCATAAGGTAACATAAGGTTTAACCTCACCTGGACAAACATAAGGTTTTACCTAACCTGGGCAAACATAAAGACCAGATTTGACCTATAAAATTTACCAAGTGGTAAGCAATTAAACCTATATGGAAAAAGGGGTGGAGCTTCTTTCTAAACAATCTATAAATAATTTGCACTGCATGTGCTGATAATGAAAACATGTGGTGAAATACAACAGTTTACTAACCTTATCTATAACACACAATTCCAGAAAGTTAATGTCCTTAGCATTTTAAAAGATATATCAATGAATATTGTAAAATTCTGAATAAAATAGTTTGTAAAACTGGAAATATTTATCTGCTTTCATAATTAAATAAAATAATTTAATTGTTCCTCCTTTTGTTTCTTTTTCTAAACACACTATTAATAAAACGTTTCCAAATATTATCTCTAAATTTGAATGAGAGTTTCTTAAAGTTCTTTTTTCCTCTTTTACTTCAGGTCTTCTAGCATTTTATGGATTGGAGACTGAAGTATGCTCACGATCTATATTTTCGTTCCAGTGACAAACGGCCAAGTTATTTCTTGTATTACATTTTTCATCACCAAATGCGACTCCAACAAGAAGATTGTGGCAGAGACGAAGAAACTGGAAAGCAATTCGTCGTATGGGAGGACAGTGACCAACAAGGAGCGCCATGCTGATGTTCTGTATTGCCAGGAGCAGCAGGTCAGTCGTCATCTGATGGACTCTTCCTTCCGGAGATGCAATCAACTGGACGAGAAGACCTTTGAGCTGGAGATGAGCAAGAAGACCATCCATTTGGACCTGCCCATGCACATTGGCTGTTTTGTCTACCAGTACGCCAAGCTCCGGATGTTGCAGTTCTACTACGACTTTGTGAACGTCTTTGTGGATCGTCGAGATTTCCAGTACTGTGCCATGGACACTGACAGCGCCTACATGGCTCTTTCTGGTGAGACCTTGGAAGAAGTTATAAAGCCAGACCTGCGCCAGGTGTATGACATCGAGAAGAAGAACTGGCTTCCCTGGAACGACACTCCAGAGCATGCAGCCTACGATAAGAGGACACCAGGGCTGTTTAAAGAAGAGTACAGCGGTGATGGAATCATAGCCTTGTGCAGCAAGACCTACTACTGTTTCGGGAGGAAGACAAGTTCAGCTGCAAGCGGATCAACAAGAGAACCAACCAGATCACCAAAGACAAGTACATGGATGTTCTGTTGTCGAAGAAGTCTGGATTCAGTACCAACAGAGGGTTTCGCTCAATGGACAACCAGGTATTTACCTACTTCCAGCAGAGGAGTGGCTTCTCGTACTTCTACCCAAAACGGAAAGTCTTGGAAGATGGGGTCTCTACAGCACCATTGGAGATTTGACGTGAGAGGCACATTATGTATATAGCCTATGTATATACATGTAGCTGAAAAAAAAAAAAAAAAAAAAAAAAAGATTAATGCCGCCTCTATATATAGAGCCAGTCACAAGCCTGGATAAATGCAGAGTGGCCTTACTATAAATATAGATACTTATATGCGAAGAGTTCATTTCGAGATGGACTTTGTAACAGTCTACCACAGAATCGTATCAACTATGCTTGAAGACGGCATAGTGAATGCAGGTCGACTGTATGTATTGTATGTGTTCACACAGACCCATTGTGCTGAATACAAGGATCGAGCCTGTGACATCTGGACAGCCTATAATCGGGTGGTAGAAGGAATGAAATGTGTTATATTACATCACTGGAAATGGAACCAATGAGATGACAGAATCCAGTGTCCATCAACCCATCAGAAGCCAGGAAAAAAGAACCAATCAGAAAGGAGGATACAAAAAGAAACAACAATCGACTCCATCGATACAAAGTCTTCATTCTATAAAAAGCAGAGACAAGAGAGCAGAGACTCACACTTCCTTCGACATGTCACGTTTTAAATCGAAATCAAAAGACCAGGCCAAAGCATTGAACATTCCGTTCACCATGACCCAAGGGGATCTGGTACAGGAAGCCTCAGCAGTAACGTTCGCCAAAGATCAAACCCAAGCATTGAACATTCCGGTCAAGGTACCCCTAGGAGGTGGAAGATATGCAGAACTGACGGAATGGAATGGTACGTCCGAAGAGAGTGGATCTGAGATTTTGGGAAAACGATACGATTCCTACCAAGTATGCTGTCAGCTTGTCTTTGTCACAGTGGAAAGTCTTGTGCAGTGCTACGCAAGTGGTGGACGATTTGATCAGTCGAGTGAAAGACGGAGAACCTGTGGACTGGGGATATCATCTGGGAGAAGACGTCTACTTCATCATCAAAGCCCCTCAACTGACAATTCACATCAGGAAGTACTTTGTGCCTAATGGAGAATGGACATTACATCTTACGAAGATAGGAGTGACCCTGAGTCTTTACGAATAGAAACAATTGAAAAACACTATACCTTTATTTGAAGAAAGAGAGCCAGAACTGACAATTGAAAATGTGTAAAATAAAGGTTGAAAGTTGTGTTAGAAACAATGCATTTTTTTTTCTTCAAAAGTTATGTATGCTGACATATTGTTATAATATATTGCTATGACAAAAAAACCCAAAAACAATTAATGCATCCTCTATATATAGAGCCAGTCACAAGCCTGGATAAATGCAGAGTGGCCTTACTATAAATATAGATATGTATATGCACTTTTTATGACTCCACATACGCTCCATTCGACGATCAACGGTATATTCTAGACGATGGCATTAGTAGTCTAGCTTATGGTCATTGGAAAATATAAATAGCAACAGAGCAGATATTTTTTTTTTGTCATTTTGGTCTGAGCAGTTGAAGGAGTAAGACGTGTTTAACAGAGTCTCTACGATGTCTACGACTTGTACGGAGTGTGATATGGAATTTTCGAGAAAAAAGACGCTATGTTGAGATATAAAATAAATAGGCATGGAACAACTCATCCGTATCCTTGTGGGAAATACGGATCCAGACCAGCGAATGGGGCAACACTGGGTCGCTATATACATCGACTTCAATTCAAAGGGAGAGTACTACGACCCTACTGGAAGACCACCCTTTTTAAGGGCTTACGTGAATATCATGAAGAAACATTGTCATACTTGGACATACAACACCGTTCGAGTACAAGAAGAAGGACCTTCCGTGTGTGGACATCACTGCATTGTTTTACCTCATTCAACGATGTGCAGGACATACCATGACAGACGTAACCAGGCTCTTAGAAAATCCCGTGGAATCGACGGACATTGTAAATAAATTTGCTTTGTTACTTGTAAAACATGTGTTATGAAAAACAAAGAAAAAAAAGAAGTTAATGCAGCCTCTATATAGAGTCAGTCACAATCCTGGGTAAATGCAGATTGACCTTCTATTGAGTGACTTAGGGAATCAAATGTACTCTTAGAAATACCACACTGAGAACGCAGACGTGGAGTACTACACAACATATCCGAAAACACCCGAAAAAAGGGCGGGAAACCCCAACTTCCGGTTGGACATGCGCGCACCCGAGGGAACCCCCTTCGGGGTCACGTCACTTCCGGTAGCCCTATCGATTATGTGCAATGACACATTTTGTACTATAGTAGTAGTACAAAATGTACAGGTTGCGCATGCGCATGCGATCACTTCCGTGATTTTCTATCAGGGCCGTTTCCGGTGACGTAACTTCCGGTTGCGCTTGCGCACGCGATCACTTCCGGTAGCTCCACCACAAATGTGACTTGAGCTGTGCCCATATTCTACTATCGTATTACAATCAAATTATAAATCATGTCTGGACATCCTATTTAATTTTTCTTTATCAAGAGTGCGGTTGTTCCGACAAAGCATTACATTAAATTCGTTGCAAAGAACTACTATTCAAAAAATTATTGATTTATGGATTATTGCTTAACGTCCAGCGATCAGTATTTCAACTATATTCAGGGCTAGAACAAGTTTAATAATGTAAAAAAAACAATACTAAAAATGAAAGATGAATCAACGATGGTCAACGACTTTTGTCTGGCACTAATAAGTATGCAGAGTTGGGTAGGGACGAATAAATAGTCTTTTGTGGCGGCTACAAATCTACAAAAGAGGTCTTTAGTGTGCATGTAGACAAACACGTTACCCACTATGGTCCACGGTCAGGCTTTCCGTATTATAATCTGACAACATCCCAATAAATGTGATTTCACTCATTCTCTAGATGTTTAGCTATGACGCATCTGGACATATGATAACGAGCGACCTGAATATAACTATTTATGATAATATCAGATAAAGTACATAGGCCAGATATTCTATTTCAAATGCTAAATATATTCATGAGTCAAGTGATGATACAGAAACTTTATTTTTCTTAAAGTAAAGTAATTTTTATTTAAAGTCGGCATCATATATATATATACAGATTAACATAGAAAATTAGCTCTTTAAAGAGCTCTTTAACCGACTTGATATTTAAAAAAAAAAAACAACAGAACAATGGACAAGCGGCATAGCAACGCAGCACATGGTTAAACATACATAAATAACACAAATAGCAAAGCAGCATATATATAGTTATGCATACATACATGCATGCACACACACACACACACACACACCAGGGGCGGATCCAGGGGGCGCACCCGGCGCGCGCCCCCCTAAAATTGAAAAAAATAAGATTTTTTGGCGTAAAATAGTGATTTTTCACACGAAATACCTCAAATATTTTCGCGCCTCCCTCCGCTCGGCGCAATTTTTTTAAGTGCGCTCCCCCTAACTTGAAATCCTGGATCCGCCCCTGCACACCTACCTACCGACCTACCTACATACAAATCATAGATATAGACAGTCATATAGCATAAATAAAATACATACTTAAATAAAAGCACAAAGACTTTAAGACTACAATAGAGTATGAATAATTGTATGCACATTGTGGCATTTCTTCCAGTATTAGTAGCGATATAAGAGTAAGACTTTGAAGTTTCGTTCTATCCCTTCTTGGCATAATAGTATAAATAGGGATTTTGATCAATTCGTGCAATGATTTCACCATCCCCTGTGCAAAGATCCAATTGGCAACTTAATGAATGAGGCATTAAGAAAAAAAAAAATGTATCGTTCCAATTCCCGTCTTTTCTATCAATAGACTATACCCACTTGATAAACAATTTTCTAAACTTTGGAATCAGACTCTACACCACGAGGACTCTAAAATACGTAGTGTGATAGACGCAAAGCGAATTGGCGGGAAAACTATAGGTTCCCTGGGATAATCAAATAGGGACAGTTTTATCCAGCGGAAACCAAACTATAAAAACGAAAGTAGATTTCTACTAACTACACTGGTAATTCGTAAAGAGTCGTCCGACTCATCACACGAATGACGTAGAGTTACAACTTTAATTTACAGGCTTAGTGTAAGATGGGATGTTTTGTATATTTGATCTAAAAATATGTCTTTAAATATTTATATCTTTTCAAAACACAAAATTCATTTTTTTATAATAAGTGATAGAATGTTTTTAAATGGCAATTTTTTCAATGTACAGAGTTGGCCAGGAATGAGTTCACAAAATGGCGACGTTATAAACATTTTAACAGAAAATTGTAATTTTTAAAGTAACAGTTCATGCAATAAAAGTAATTTTCTTACCTTGAAACTCTAGTATTTTGTTATCTGACCCCTGCTTCTTAAAACACACCTGATCCGCTGAGGTATACTGTCATATAAACTCCGCATGTAGTGCAAACCCAAACCTGTCCAAATATCCAGAACAACATGTCTCATTGGCATTCTTTATTTCTCTAAGTCGTTTTTGTACCTGTATTTTTAGAACTTTCCACACATTTTCGATAATATTAAGCTCTGGGCTTTGTGGGGGCCAAAGAAGGGTACGAATTCCATTTTCCTCTTTCCACTGAATTGCTCGTAAAGAGACATGACATGGCGCGTTGTCCTCCTGGAACATCCAAGGTCTGTCAGAAAAGTGACTGACAACAACCAGCCAAAGATTATCGTCTAAGACCGAAATATATTTATCGGTATTCATGTTACCATCAATAGCAACCAAAGTTCCAGCTCCATAGTTCGTAATGCACCCCCAAAACATAACAGAAGCACGGCAGGTTGTCTCAAAGTCGTCCAGCTGGCCAAGACAGTCGGGCCGAAAACCCTCGTCTGGCTTCCTCCAAACATAGACTTTCCCATTTCTACCCAACATAATTTTTGTCTCATCACTAAATATTATGGATGACCTGTTATTCTGAACATTCCAATGCAATTTCTGACGACAGAATCCCATTCTACGGTCACGATTTACACGTGATATTGTAATTTTCTTGCATATCATGCGTCGTTTGTAACCACCAAAGCACAGTCTCCTGCGAACAGTTCTTTCAGACACATTGCATCCAGTCCTGTTATTAAATCTAGCAGTTAAGTCCTTCAATGTTTGTCTTTGATTCCTTTTCACACTCCAAAAGAGAACCCGTTCATCCCTTGGGGTATTTTTTTTATGACCTCCACTTCTCGGATTATTTTCTATACTTCCCTTTTCGCGTGTCTGTTTAAAAAATTTCTGAATAGTTCTACAATTAATTCCAGTAAATTGCTGAATTTTGTAGCTCGAAAACCCTTGGTGTGATAACGATAGAAGCATTTCTTTCTGCTCGGTTGTCAATTCCTTACCGTGTCTACCCATCTTTTTAGCAGACAATTTTTGTGTACCAAAGGGAAATAAATCTGATGAAAACTACGTAATCGTGGATATTTTAATTCAAAAACAATAACGGACAGGAAAAATTCGTTACGTTTGGAATCTAGATTTATGATAAGACCACATATGGACATTTAACACGATATCGATATGTGCGACGTCGCCATTTTGCAAACTCATTCCTGGCCAATGTCTGTATACTGTAATAATACATACATGTACATATAGAGTTGGGCAGGTACCAGGGTATCCCTCGACACCAAAGGCTTTGTCAACAGTCAGTGCAGTTCAAGAGAAGTTGAAGATGAAATACATTTTCTTTTCAAATGTTCTATATATGAACCAGACAGGAAAGAATTGATCGATATAATATTGACTTCATATCCAAATTTTAATAGCTTAAATGATGTAAAGAAATTAGAATGGATTTGTAATTGTGAAAATCACAATATACTAACACATTTGGGTGTGTTCTTTGAGAAAACACTGCAGATAGATATGTATTTTCTTTATTTATCTTTGTCTGTCTGTTTGTTTTTTTTGTGTTTTTTTCCCTTGATGTCTTGCTTCTCTGCCTCAGACACGAAGTGGAATGTCACAGCTATATATGTTGGACATTTCCAGAAGCACTGTCCCTTGGTGTCTGTGGTTGAGTAGCAATATATCTATATATATATATTTGTATATTATTTAACCTTTGAGTTCTGCTGGGGGCATGAGGTGGAATGCTCAATGGAACATATCCATAAGCACCATCCCTTGGTGGGGTGCAAGACAAATCGGCACTTGGTTTAAAAGACAAATTGGCACCTGGACAAATCGGCACTTAGACTAATCGGCACTCAATAATATAGACAAATCGGCACTTGGCTCGACAGATCGGCGCTGATTATAGAAATAACGTTTATTACAAATTGTAAATAAAAATATTTTAGAATACAACAATACGTTGCATCACTGATGGCTGTATAGTACAAGCAAATAATTTGATTAAATCAAATTATGGATGATAAAATTTGTAGTGTAATACATGATTAATATTTGTAATGATAGTTAATTAATTATTTCACTTGATCAAAAGATTGTAAATTAATGGGTTAATTTGGTCAAAGGAATGATAGTTAATTAGTTTATTTGAAGTATAGCGCAATGGAAACACATCATCTGAGGCTTACAAATTTGTTTGTTTAGGGGCCCAAGCTGAAACAGAGGTACTTTTATTGAAGTCTTATTGAAGAATTTTAAGGAGTTTCAATTGAGTGTCAATCAACTTATTAAGTAATAATAAAAAAGGTGGCAGACCGTGGGAAAATCGTTGAAATTTCTCCTACAATGGGCAAACAAATTGATCTGTCCTCATTAACAAGTATTTGACTATTTTTTACTAAATGTAGAATAAACTTGAAAATACATTAACATTTTTCCAAAGTGCTGATTTTTCTAAAGTCTGGTGCTGATATGTCTTCATAAGTGCCGATATGTCTTGGTGCCAATTTGTCCTAGTGCCGATATGTCTAGCATTCCCCTTGGTGACCTTTGCAGATATCCAATGTTTCATCCATAAGTCCAAATATACTATCCACTTAGTACAAACTAAGATATGCAGTACAAGGATTACATTTTTTGTTAGTGTGTGCGATATCGTTTCTTTGAATCTCCTGGATTGCACTTTGGCACAGATCAGGTACAATAGTAACACATATGCTGTATTACTACTGAGTATAATCTCAATTATTGACATTTACTGTTTATAGCAATGTACTGTCTACTGTATTAACCATAATTGTTGTATTTATGTAACTGCCCCCTGTGGGACCATGATTGCATTAATAAATATTTGGTTTGATTTTTATTTTGTATTAATTACAATACAGTACAATGTACTAGTAAAAGTAGTATAGTTGATATTAATCATGTGCTCAGTGACACAGTGTACTGGGGTGCAGGCCTTAATTTTTTTACCATCGATGTGCAACCCAATGAAAAATCACAAGTGAGTACGACAATTCTAGCCTGTCCTAGCTAGCTTAAGTTCTTTTTTATTTATTTGTCTTCAATTTCCTACCGATCGCTTGCCAGAGAGTAATCCTTTTTTTTTCTCTCTTGGAAGGAAATGTCACACATCGTAATTTCACCCTTTTATATCGATGGTTTGCTTCACGTTATTTTGCTCGATTCATGGGACAGATGTTATGGTAGGATGCCGAAATATTGTAAAGCGATCTCAAGTCAAGACATGATCACATCTGAGCTTGAATTGTTTTCTTTAAAAGTTACAGTACAGTCAGAGACATGGAGTGATAAATCACTGTGATAGACATACATTTGTATCACTAATCTTACTGATTTGGATATATCTTCAAAATTTGTTTTACATTTAGACAGTCCAAGATTCCTCTGCCGCCCGTCAGCTTTTTTTTCGACTTGCTGGAGCCGTGGGACGTCAGAGAGCTCTACATACGGAAAACAGCGGATTTGCCCATGCAACTCTGCCTTGGCACATTTCCACGTTTCGTGGCTATCGGATTTTATTTTCTATCCGAAGCCCTTATATAAATCGCTTTACCAATCATTTTTCTATTCATTCATAGCCATCTTACCTTCAGAAAGTGGTGTTGCACTCCATTACAGCACGATTTTGCCTTAGACCATCATTTCACCATGTTGACTTTCATTTTCGAACCTACAAACGTGATCTCGCGATACTAACTGAATGATGACAGCAACGCATTGCATGATGAGAGCTACTTAATGCAGCATGCCAAATTATTTGCATACGTCAACAACAACATAGATATAAAGCGTATTCTGCAGGACAAACAGTTCCATCTACAGCTCAAATCAGATCAGAAGGAAATAATACAAAATGTGTTGGAAAGAAAAGATTCAATGGCAGTGTTACCCACAGGCTAATTTTGGACAAGGTAAAATCATATATGCAAATCATCTCCCATGATACATTGTGGTAATCGTAGTTTTCTCGAAGTCACGTGACAAATGTTTGAAAATGAAAGTGATATGGTGAAATAATAGGGTCCAAGGGAAGATCGTACTGTAATCGAGTGTAACACCACTTTCTGAGGGTAAGATGGTTATGAATGAATGGAAAAATGATTGGTAAAACGATTTATATAAGGGTTTTGGATAGAAAATAAATCTGATAGCCACGAAACGTGGAAATGTGCCAAGGCAGAGTTGCATGGGCAAATCCGCTGTTTTCCGTATGTAGAGCTCTCCGACATCCCACGGCTCCAGCAAGTCGGAAAAAAAGCCGTCGGACGCCAGAGGAATCTCGGACTAACATTTAGAGTGTTACTTACTATCACACAAAAGGCATATCAAGATAAGTAAACAGATTAAACAGACCAAAAGATATCTCAGTATCACTGAGAAGAGTGATGCGTCTATCAGTATCACAGTGATTTATCATGCTATGTCTCTGACTGTACTGTGTGAGCTGCAAATTGCAATATCTATTATTTCAGGTTGAATAACATACTTTTTCATCTTTCCATTTTTTTTTCACCCTGAAACAAGCTTTAATCATATAGAAAACTCACTGGTGCAGTCCGATTTTGTTTTCATCAACTACATTGTCATTAATAATGTAGATATTGACATCATGCTCACTGAGTAAGTTTACGGTTTCTGATTACCCCTTTTGTATGTTCAAACTTCTTACAAACAAAAATGTTTTGAAATCAATTTTTGGACAAAGTGATAAACAAAACATAATTAATTTGTTTTTATTTGTCATGTTCTAGGTCTAAAAGTATAAAAGGTTATTTGGTGTTGGAAGGGACATTGATCTGAAATGGCCAATAACGACGGATGCCTTAAATGTGATCGTAAATGGAGAAATTGGTTTCAGAATTTCTTAAACCAAATATGTGGACCTCCTCGAAGATATCCTATGATTCTTAACAGCGATATTAATAAAATAACAAAAGCTGTGTGTACCTGTGTAACCAATCCAGGTAATAAAAATTACGAATACTATTTTACTGTTGTATCTGTGGATTTATTTTAAGACTCTTGAATTCCAGTTCAGTGTCGGTTCTTTTTTACACATAAATACAAATCCACTGGTAGATTTACATTGTATAATTTTTTGTGTCACCTGATCCAAAGTGTCATGTGAGGTTTGTCATTGCTTTGCATTTGTTGTTGTCTGTTAACTTTTACATTTTAATCTGTGAAACCATTTGGCCAATTGAAATCAAACATGGTAAGAATGTTCATTGAATGGTCCTCTACGAAGTTATGCGATCAAAATTTCAACATAGAAACAATAGTCCCCAACATGCCAAAAAGGGTGCTTTTTTAGTTTTTGTGACTTGTAAGTGAATATGTTCATTTCAAGCACATTTTATTTCTTTTAATAGAATATGGTTGTTTCGAATCATGTCAATTCCATTCATGTTCCGTCTTTTTCGTGTCATGACGTCTGAAATGTAAGGCAGACTACTTCCGGTGTTTATGCTATCATGGGTGAAAGTTTCCAGTATTTTTAACTCATTTCAGTGTTTTTGGCAATGGTCCAGACAGTTCTCGAGATTTATGTAAATTTGATGAGTTATTTTTGGGGTGAGGTATGCATTTTTGACAAAGAAATAAAAAAAAATTGAGAGGATCCTGATTTGTTTTAGTAGTAGAAAATTTTCAGTATTTATCCAAAAAAACACTTTCACCCATGTGCTATTACTGCGACAACGTCAACATATCATAGTCGTAGATGCGGTAGATTATAAGTAATTGTAATATGGAGACACCAAGAAAACGGCTTAGTCAATACTGGTGTTCTGTACCTTACTGTCTGTCTGATTACAGAAATATATCAAGACAGGTCATTTTCCTTTCATCATGCTGACAGCAGTAAATAAAGAAATAAAACAAATTTGATTTCAGTCTTCGAATTTACTGGCCCGAAAACTTCAAAATTAGAATATTTATATAGATTCTATTGAAAAAATTTGGCAAATGTCACTGGTCCGAATCAATTTTCACTGGCCATGGGCCACCGGACCACTGCTAATGTCGATGACTGTGATTTTAAAGAAGTAATTGTCTCTGCATTGAAGTCTTTGATACAAATAGAATAATTTAATTGATATTTGTCTTTTACAGAAAATGTAAAAAATTCTTTAAGTTGAGTAACGTTAAAATGGCACTTATCGATTGGAGTTTTCGTTGTGTACATTTACACCGGAAGTCCAGTGCCTAACATTCCATCAAAATCACGTGGTTTGGCAGGTCAGATGAAAATAAAAATATTTGACGGAATGGAAATGATTCGAAACAACTGTATTGTCTTTTTTTTTCTTCATCAATTGCTCTTTCAACTCTATTTTATCCTTAAAAAAAAACTTTTTGTCATTGTTCATTAAAACTAATGTTTGATTACCTAACAAGGTCATCATTTGATATTTCAATTAATGTTAATTGTAAATTTAATTTTGAAGAAAATAGTTAAAGAAAAATGTTGTTTGTTTCTTTGTTTGATGGTGTTTAACGCCATTTTCAACCATATTTCAGTTATATCGTGGCGGTCAGCTTTATTGGTGGAGGACCCAGAGAAACCCAACGACCTGTCGCAAGTCACTTACAAACTTTATCACATAATGTTGTACACCTCACCCTGATTGAGATTCGCACTCACATCAGTGGTGATAGGCACTGATTGCATAGGTAGTTGTAAATCCAACTACCATGCGATCACGACCATGATGGCCCCCTAAAAGGAATATAGCCTACTGAGCCCCTATTTGTTTTACAAACTATGAAACATTTGTAAATTATCATTCAGTTTAATTTATAAAAATCTGATGTACAGGTATATCGTCACAAAATGTCCCTTTCTGTTGTTTTATACCCAGTTCGACTTACCATTTATATACATATATATTTAATTTACAAGGCTGAAGTGAAATACCATTCTGTGTAGATTTATAAATTGATGCAAATTGTTCATCGTTTGCCAAAAAAGAGGTGTGTGCATATCCTGTCATGTGTACCTGTGATCACAACAATTGTTTTATTCTTCTTTATTTAAAGAAAAGCATCATACTTTAATTTTCAAAAAAATCTTTCTTAAAATGAGGGACGGGTCTAGTAATTGGTATTCATTGTCACTTTCAGCAATTTTTCAGCTATATGCTGACTACCAGATTTAATGGGAGGGACGTTTGAACAGTTATAATGAACTGAAACCACCATACTAGATCTCTGCATTTGCTCATATATTTTTTTGCTTGGTCGCTGCATCCAAGCATAAAAAAATGAGCAAGTGTGGAGATCTAATTTAAGATTAGATTGGTGAAAGTTCAAACCTCTGGCCATGGGTAGGTATATGGAAACATTAGCACTTGAGGTTGGTACATTGTATCAGGATTCGAACCCACTAATGTCCTTGTACCGTCAGCTACCCATGCTCCTACTTATAGTGAAACCCAGCATAGTAGCACATGACCTGTATGTTTCATTATGAGAGTATTTTAGTATTACTTTAAGTATTATAATAATGTTAATGTTATAATTTGTTTGTTTTTTTATTTTAAGTCTGGCAGAATATTGGACGTGACAAGATTAATGAGGCTCATGTAGCGTATAAGCAATCCTCCGTATTCCAAAATTCAGATGGAAGTGATACTTCTGTACACAAACATTTTTATGACAGACTAGTTGAAGGGAGGTTATTTCAGAACCCTGATAGAATTACAAGTGCTGATCGTCTAGTTTATATATTGCACTGTAACATCCCAAGGCAGCCAGGTGTACCACAAAATGATATTATGCAAATTATTTGCCCTAGAAGAGAGCGTCCTACTGTACCTGTGGTTCATCTTGGATCATTAAAACACTCTCATATTGGCCGTTTATTTGGCAATAATGGAACTGGTATAAGGGAGACTATGCATAGAATTCCTGTTGGCAATATTACATTTACCTTTGGAGAAATTAATGGTGATACTGTTACAGCACATGCTACCTTTAATTGTAAAAGGAGACACATAGAACTGGTTGAAAGGGAATTACGAACTAGACTTGGATATTATCAAACGGATGAACCTATACCTTTACGTAAGTTACAAACTGGTATGCTTCAACTTTTCTTAAAGATAGAAACCTCATTTTGGTATTAAAGGTTAAGATCTTGTGAACACTTTTTATGGAAATGTATTCAGTAGTATGTTATAGACTATGAAAATTGTTAAATCATGGAGTTTCAGAGTTTATGCTTCCCCAGAAATTTTTTGGATTTACCTGACCTCATTCATGCATGAAATAGGGTAAACTTATCATCTGGAAGGATCTGATTTTACACCCTATTTTTCTATTCTTTTCTATTGATGTATGGTTGGTTTAGGTTTTGTTTATGGTGTTTAATGCCACTTTCAACAATATTTCAGTTATATTGTGGCAGTCAGTTTTATTGGTGAGGAAACTGGAGTACCCGGAGAAAACCACAGTTACGGACAAATTTTATCACATAATGTCATATTGAGTACACCTTCAAGGCTTGCCAGAACAGGATCCAAACTCTCAACGTTAGTGGTGATAGGCACTGATTGCACAGGTAATTGTAAATCCAACTACCATACGACCACGACTACCTCCTTTTGATGTCTGAATAACCAGGTGAGCCCCTAGTTTACATTTAATCTTCTATAGCAAAGCTGCTCAGCCAATTGGAACTAGACTTACAGGGATGGTCATTAGGAAAGGAGATTCAGATTTGCACAAATGAAGTTGATCCTTCATGGGGAGGGGCTATTTACAGGGGGAAATTGGGTAAATCTTTAAAAAACCAAAACAACATTATCTTCTTGAACTAGCATTATAATTCCTACATTATTTGATGTGCAGAATTATTTGGATATGTATATTTAGATTTGTACAAACAAAGTTCCCAATGTCAAAGGGACTCGAGCCCTGGATGTCCAAAGTTTAACAGTTTGTAACAGGAAATATTTTTAAAAAAAGAAGAAAAAAAGAAAACGAGTTACGTAAATGCAAGTACCAGGTATAAATGGCATGAATCATCATATTGATACAATGATTCAAGCTTCCATAAATAAAGAGCTCATTGTCTATGGAGTCCGATTTTGAGGGTTCCAAGCTTTACGTAGGTTTCAATGGAAAATGGAAAAAATTTGTATTTGACATGATGTTTCCTTGTGAATGGGAATTCAACTTGTCAAAAATGGCATGAGTCTTTGTCCACCACAATATCAACATAAAAGCAATGTTCATGTGTGGCACATACCACACATAAAGCAGGAGATTCTGCAACTTCATGCACTAGAAAATTACTTCATTATATTCTGTAAATGAAATTGCTATTTAGTCTGCAACAGAACTAGCAAGGTTAACTGGTTGCATAGATCATTGTTTTATACTTCTATTGCAATTTATATTACAGGTAGATAAACTGCGTAGTACCTTTACCATATATATGTAAATAAACGTTAGAGAATACCGAAGGATAATCCAGAGAAAATGGCAAATCACAATATGTTTTGGAAACCACTATATGCAAACAAACACAAATAACGTAAATAAGACAAACAACTGGAGGTAAAGATGAACCAAACATCATTTTTATGCAGACATCACAACACAGAACTCAGGATGTAAAGACACATAACACAAAAAACTAATAAGATGAGCATAAATGAACAAACTTTCCTTTAAATACTTGATCCCCAGAAACCAGATTTAAACATATATCTTTTATTTAGTGGTACTTAATTCAACTGGTTAGAGGGATATGGTATTTAATGCCACTTTCAACAATATTTCAGTTATATTGTGGCAGCAATAATCCAACTGCTGATTACAGAGAAACTTTTGAGGTGAGCAATACAGGCTGAGCCCCCTTATAGCTTAGACTCTGGTTTTTGTATTTTTAAAATATTCATATATCCTATCAGCAAAACTTAAGTTGTTCTAAGGGTGTAATTGAACTGTAAACTTTTTTTATGTCAACAGGAGAGAGAGGCAACCGAGGTCGGGGAAGGCGTACAATAGAAGCTCATCCAGGTAAAAATTATAATTTTAACAGTTCATATATATTAGATTTAAAATATACCTGTAGCTTAATTATCTTTGAAATATTAAAACCGTTGAGTAATTGCTAAAACGGGAATTAAAAGTATTATTTTGAAGAATATTTCAAGTGCATATGAAATCTTTGCAAGCCACATATGGGGAACAGGAACTGCATACCCTTTCAAAGCTCCCGAGTTCACCCCTATTTATATGGGGCTCGTGTTGCTCCGTCTTTCATTTTCTGTGTAGTGTTTTGTTGACCATTATTTGTATGATTTTTATCTTCTATCTTTTGGCCATTGTAATGTTTGTCCTTTAATTGACGGCTTCTGATTACCCCTTTGGTATCTACAAACTTTTCTTCCTAAAGTATATTGTCTAAAAAGGAATGCAACAATATTTTCCCTGGTGTTATGGTTGATTCTAAAGGTTTACCACTTTGATTTGACTTCTACTTCTACTAATTATTGCCTGTTCGTTACCATGCTTTAAATTTAGTTTCCTATCTCATTCCTTTTTATTACCCTATTACCGTTGACGTTGTACATATACATGTTTCTTATTTTCCATTAACTGATTTTATTTAAGTTTCCAAATGCCCATCCTAGTTAAGAATATTTTCCCCTATCAATTTACATATCAATGTATCCTTACAGAAAGTCCATAGTTGTATTCTAGCTATCAATTGTCAGTATTGTCATCTTTGGACGGGTTGGAATGTAGTGTAAATTGGCGTTTATTGCATAGTATAATGGCTGTCTGATGGGGAATAAAGGTAGCTGTGTTGTGTAATCAGCTCTGCTTACAGTGACAACCAAATGATTTCAAGCTACATGTAAACACAGTTGTTAAGGACATATTGAATATATGCATGCATTTTTTATGTTGATAATTGAATGTGTACAGAAATTATGACTTTTTGAATTTTGTTCATCAACATTTTCAGTAGACGATATATTTTTTGCTGAAGAACTGATTTCTTTATGCTTTGAAAATTCTTCTTCAGGTGGCCATGGTGATTCTAATACAGGGTATTCGTTGCCTTCATCAGGATATGAAACTTTACATCATAGCGGAGAGCAAGGTGGGTATTATAACTGTAATACAGTGAAGCCTGTCTAAACTGAACTCTGCTGGCACCAACTTTTGTGTTCAGAAGAGACAGATATTCGGTTTATACAAATTGAATTTATAACGATTTCCTACATCAGGACTTTCTGGGTTTTTTCAGGTTTTAATATCTATAGACAGGTTTCACTGTAGTATTTGAGCAGAATAAAAACATAATTAAATGTTGTTGGGCAATTATATTTTAATATGTTAACAAATTTATATCTGTGTTATTGTCAGAATAATACATTGACCTTATTAAATCACCAATTCCAAAGGTCCTTGTGAAGTATTGTCATAACTTTGTGTTCGTTTGTTTTCATCAACTTCATGCATCTGTCAGTTTTTTACTTTTTAACCTTTATCTCACAAACCACTGAATCAATTGGAACCCAACATGGCAGAAATACTAAATGGTCTTCAACATTTTACATGTCCAACAGCATGTATATGTATGATTTTTGTTTTAGAAAATTCAACATTGTTGCTTGACCAGTTATATGCTTTCTGATTCAATGGTGCAATTTCTAAAATCTTCTCAAACCGCATGGATGATGGATTTGTTACTTGGTAGCAATGTTCCTTATAAAATGTCTGTGTTTTCTCTTTCGATCCGAAAACCAAGATGGCTGCCACAACATGAGTTTCAACATTGAAGCCTATTGGAATATAGCTAAATTTTATTATATTTTGAAACCACTGAACCATTTGAAAGCCAACTTGGCTGAAATGTTCCTTGGATGTCCGTACAAAATGTCTGTTTTTATGTCAATCAGAAATATGTAACATTCGACCATAAGCTAAAATGGAAAAAAAATCGGAAACTGAATTTAATTTAACTCATGCTATAAATGATTATACAATTTCAATTTTTGTGGGTATTGGAAATCCAATTTGGCCAAATTAACATACAATCTTATGTCAGAAATATTTTTAAATAATACTTATCTAATATCACTGCACCATGTGACTATACTGAATGCTTCCTTGCATTGATGCTCTACTAAATATCTGGTATTTCTGTGTGTGTGTGTGTGGCAATAAAAAATTCAAGATGGTCACTCTAGGAGGACAAAGATTTAGCATACATTGTGTAGGACCCTATTGTAAAGTGAAGAAATATTTTTTTCTCAGAAACCATAAACTTGATTTAACCCAAACTACAAAAAATTTATTTATGAATAATCCTCAGATGGTCCCTTACAATTTACTTTGTGTTGATCAGAAATAATTTAATTTGATTTGAATACTGCAATCTGATTGGCTGATCGACATTGAGAAAATGTTGGTTATACTTGATGACCTAGGTTGGTATTGTGACATCATCAACATATTCATTCGCGAACGACAAATTCAAATAATCGTAATTAATATCGAGGCATCATTAAATTTTGTTGTAAAAATTTAATTATAAGGAATATTTGAAATATTTGAACAGGTTATACTTGTATAACCTGGTTTGGAACAGTTTACACTTTTCATAAACTGCTTCACAGTTTATTAAATGTAAACTACTCCAAACATCACACTGACCAATAATTTTCAGTATCAGTCAGTTTGCTGATACATGTATTGATAATATCACTCTGTGAGATCCCCAAAAAAATGTCAAAATTACTGATAATATTAAGATATTGTTGAAAGTATCTTTGAACATCCATTAATCGGAAGTCGTACCCACCAATAATCTGATTCTCTGAAGAAAGAAAAAAATGTACATGTATTTATTTATCAGAATTGTAACAAACAGGTATTGAAAGTATAATTACTAAAATTAAAAGTACATATACAGATATTAATGATCTTCTTTTGTATTCTGATATCATAATAGCAAAACTTTAAAGGAAGTTCATGTATAATATAACAGAGTACATGTGTATGGATATCCAACATCGTATGTCGTGGTATTTTTTGTGTTCAGTGAGTTCAGTTAAGACGAGAAGTGATTGTTTGTTTTGTTGATATTGGTGGAATTAATTACCATCACTGTTTAAAATTTCTTGTTGTCATAATGAAGATACTTACATGTATTTGGATATTGATACACATTATTTTTGTAGACATGGAAACAAATCTATCAGTAGCCACAGATACAAATCCATCAGCAGATATGGATACAGATATAGAAGACCCGCAAGGATAGATGAAAAATCATGTAATATAGCAGTAGTTTAATGAGAGGAGAGTTATTATTATAATTAAAGTGTGTTATGAATGGAGTTTGTTTTGTGTATAAGGATGCAAGGTTTTCAAGTCACTGACATATGTTACAAGATATTAAGTATTTTTTGGTAAACGCTAGAAGATATTAATAATATTAATACAAACTGGCATGCTTTAGATTTCTTATGAATAAGTTCTTTCAAACCAATTAGTTTGTTAAAAAAAAAAATGGCCTCTAGCTGCTTAATTCCTTTTACGTGTAGTATTATTAACACATTAGTTTCTTCCCTTTTGTTTTATGTATGAAACAATATCACAAAAGATGAAATGAGACTTGAAGATCTTGTTTCCATCAAATTTTTTAAATCTATTTTATTTTTATTTTTTTTAATAGCGGTGTATTCATTAAACCTCATATGAAGCTTTTCAGTAAGATTTTTTTTTTATATACAAAATGTACATGTACATGTATACACACATACCGGTATACAGATGTAAGGCTTAAATTATTTATGGAACTATGTTTTGCAAATAATTAAAACTTAAGTATATCATTTATAACCTGTTAAGCTTACAAACACAGATATGGTTGTACGAGCATTCCTCGAGACGGGCATATACAAATAAGTATGGTACTTATTGCAGTATAATTAGCTATGGACACAAGCTGTTAATTTTGAATAAATTCAAATGTTACAGATTTTCAAGAGATGATTAGTTGGATCCCTGAACAAGTTCCAAATTCTGAAAGATGTAGTTCTTGTTTAGAGAATTCTAATAATTATAAAATGCTGTACATTCCTATCAATTAGGATAAGTAGAGCACATATGTGGGTACTGTACTGAACAAAAATTTTAAAAATTTATTAATTACAAATCTGTAAAGGGGTCGTCGTGATCATAAGGTAGTTGAAGTTATAACTACTTATGTAATCAGTACCTATCACCACTAAAGTTGTGAGTCTAAATCACATTCAGGTGAGGTGTACTCAATACAACATTATGTGATAAAGTTTGTCAGTGACTTGTGACAGGTCAGTGGTTTTCTCTGGGTACTCTGGTTTCCTCCAGCAATAAAACTGACTGCCACTGAAATATTGTTGAAAGTGGCTTTAAGCACCATAACCTTAACCTCCTAACCCTAACAAATATGTAGCTGTTAGTGTACAATAGTGGACAAGCATTATTAATATTTATTACATGGAACATCCAGTATTTTGGAAAAATATGGCTGTAACATTTTGTGTTTTTACCTGCGTCGCCAGCTCACGTCTAGGAACTGCTTGCTCTGTCCGTCCGAATTATTGCGATGGCACGTAGACTGTAATCTGTAACTGCATAATTTTCAGACTTTGCACAATGTTTTGCACACATATTGAAGATGTGTATCTCCTGGGTTGTGTAATGTGTAGCTGCAATTGCAGCTGTTTTCTTACAACATAATCCAAACTTTTCACAGTACTTGCACACTATTTGAAGTTCTATGTACACCTCCTATTTTGGACAGATTTGACCAATTTTCAAAATATTATTTCTGTTTGTTAAACTCAAGTTATTTTTTGTCATCTCATGCCGTAGAGGGTAATAGTTTGAGTAATCTATCACTGCAGTAGCTTTCCTTATCACACTCTGCATAGTAATTAATTATGCATATGATTCCATACCTACATCTATTGATGATGTACACATCTTTAGTCTTACCTGTATTAAGAGATTACCTTTGGGACAAAGACAAAGTGGTCTTTAAGAACTTCAATTCATATGAAATTTTCTATGACAGGACACGACAAGAGTGACCTTTTAATACAGGTGACTGCATGGGCGGGTTGGACTGTATTTTGAAAAGAAGATTGATCAGATATTTTTTTTGTAAACCATACATTTGTAAGTCATTTTCCCCATGTTAATAATAGATGTGTATATTTAAAGGTAATGCGGTTGTTTTGAATCATTTCCATTCCGTAAAAATTTTGTTATTTTCGTCCGCCAGATCACGTGATTTCGATGGACTAATCGGCATTGAACTTCCGGTGTCAATGTACACAAAAAAAACTCCAATCGATATGTGCCGTTTTAACGTTCGATCCTCAACTTAAAAAAATCTTAACATTTTCTGTAAAAGACATATCAATTAAATTATTTTATTTTGTATCAAAGACTTCAATGCAGAGACAAATACTTCTTTAAAGTTAAATTTGTTTTCTTTCTTTATTTGCGGCTGTCAGCATCATCAAAGGAAAACGATCTGCCTTTATGTATATATTTCTGATATCAGACAGATAGTGGGGTACCGAACACCAGTACTTATTCAGCGGTTTCCTTGGCGTCTCCATATTACAATTACTTATAATCTACCGCATCTATGATTATGATATGCTGACGTTGTCACAGTAATATCATAAACACCGGAAGTCGCCTGCCGATTTGTTCAGACGTCAAGACAAGAAAAAGACGGAACGTGGTCGGAATTGACATGATTCGAAACAACCGTATTGTTTTGTTATATATGTTGTATTCACATGTTTATATCTGTGTATATTTACTTCTAATTGTTTTGTTATATATTTTGCTTTCACATCTTTATTTATACCTGTGTATATTTTGAGATCTTGATATTACCATTTTGAAAAATGTTATCTTAGCAATAGGCCAGGGGTTAAAAAATCCACTGGTTCGAGGTCCGGGACTGGCGATTTGTGGGTTCGGACCTAACATTTTCTAATCCCGTAAAGTCCGACGGACCAGTTGAAACTGTGCAATTACGGACTTGAAATAAATAGGAAGTTAAAAGTCCGAGTGACAGATTTTACTCAATTACTGCATAATTTTAATCCAACATTCACTGCCTATTTTAATCTTGTTAACATTGGGTTACGTAATCTGAAATAATTCAAGATCAAGTGTGTTTTGTTCTGTACGAACCTCTGGTAACACACCCAGGATGGTTGTAACAGAATATCTTAAGATCAGTTTTTCACTTTACGGAAACGGTAATTCTTTCGATAATACTTAAGCGGATTAGTGAAGCAGTTCAAACATAAAAATGGCCCGAAACTCCAAAAGTGATTGACTAGTTTTTTTTTTAAGTTAATGGGGTGGCTCGTGATACTGACAACAATAAATTACATACTGAAAAAACACCACAACTAACAAAAGATCAAAGATACTATAGGCTTAAATGGAAGAGAACATTTCAAACATCGTGGAAGGAAAAAATAGCTTGGGTTGAGACAAGTGATATGCTGATAACCCGGCGATCTAATATCATTGAAATAAAATTTCCTAAGACATTTTCTGCTCTGTATCTCCAGATATTAGACTTCCGAAGACATTTTCTGTTCTGTATTTGTGGAAGTCTAATCTCAACGATATTCCCGGCGATCATACTAGTGAGAATTATGAAGTAAATATGTGGGGTAAATACTGTAGAATATATCCAGAATTTGCACCCAAAAAACCCCAACAACAATGCTTTATTAAAGGTACAACCAATATACAAACATTGACTGATAGCCCAACACAAAATGAAAAGCAGGTTTTATAAAATTAAGTGTACAGCAGCATCTGATCAGATATTAAATTGCCAACCTAAAATAGTCATTTTAAATAATATATGTCACTCAGTTACTAGTAAATTTTGTGTTCATTCAACAAATTGTATTTCCTTCGTTCCGATATTCAGGACCAGTAGAAAATTTTTCAAGACCAGTAAATTCCTGATGCTCACTGGTCCTGAACCAGTGACCTTTAGGACATTTTTTTAACCCCTGTAGGCAAAAATGATCATGTTTGAAACTGCTTAATTTTTAAACCTTTATATAATAATGATGTATTGCTGTATTAATATCTAATGAATTTATGTCTTTGTTTATAATGCATTAGTAATTTCGTCACGAACATACAACCAATATAATGTTTATCAATGGAAGTATAAAGAGTACAACTAAGCCATATGCTAGGGGTCATTTCACACTCGTTTTGGAGTATGAGTTATTATCATTGTTGAAGATGACTGTGAAATGTAGAACAGCAATAAAAGCGCTGTTCCTTTACTTTAATTTGTGTCCGTGTGTAAAGTTGGGTTATCTCTCATTTTCATGTACATCCATAACCTTCCCTTTCTAACCATATATTTAAGTCTCCCAAACAGTTTGGGAGACTTATTGTTTTTGCTGCGTTTCTTATTATTATTAAGTCTCCCAAACAACATTTGGAGACTTATTGTTTTTGCTCCGTTTCTTATTATTATTATTATTATTATTATTCTCCTCTTTCTTTCTTTCTTTCTTTCTTTCCGTGGACCATGAACTTGTCCATGGCAGATCTCAGGAACTACTGGACAGAATTTCATAAAAAAATTCAACATTGTCCGATATCATCAACATTTGATGTGTGGGTAGATAATGATGTCCCGACATTGAAAAATTTCTACCGGTCGCCATTTTCAAAATGGCCACCACAAAACGCACAAATTCAACATTGTCCGATTTCAATGCCATTTCATATGTGGGTAGCTTATGATGTCCCGAATTGATTCCTGACATCGAAAAATTTCTACCGGTCGCCATTTTCAAAATGGCCACCACAATACCGCATAAATTCAACATTGTCCGATTTCAATGACATTACATATGTGGGTAGATTATGATGTCCCGAATGCATTCCTGACATTGACAAATTTCTACCGGTCGCCATTTTCAAAATGGCCACTACAATACCGCACAAATTCAACATTGTCCGATTTCAACGACATTTCATATGTGGGTATATTATGATGTCCCGAATTGATTCCTGACATCGAAAAATTTCTACCGGTCGCCATTTTCAAAATGGCCACCACAATACCGCACAAATTCAACATTGTTCGATTTCGACGTCCTGAATTGATTCCCGACATCAAAAAATTTCTACCGGTCTCCATTTTCAAAATGGCCACCACAATACCGCAAAAATTCAACATTGTTCGATTTCAAAGGTAGCTTTTAATTTATTTTTTAAACCGGTTGTCAGTGGCCGGTTTGGGAGACTTCATGATCGTTAGATTATAATCATATCTTGTTTATGGTATATTTATAACCACAACTTTTGTCATAGACATATAATGAATTACATCAATGGTTGTATGTTTCTCATTTCATTATGAAATATTGTTGAAAGTGGTGTTAAACACCATAAATCTAAACCTAATTTTGTCATAGACATAGAATGAAATACATCAATGGTTGTATGTTTCTGATTTCATTATGAAATATTGTTGAAAGTGGCGTTAAACACCAAAAATCTAAATCTGATTTAATTTTGAAATTGTGTTTATTATCTGTATTATATACGAACGTTGTGTTTATTGTTATATACCAACATGTATGAATTTATTTTTTTGTATATTGTTTAATATTCGGAATTTAGTTTGTTACACATATTTCCATTGGTTCTTCAGCCCTGAACAGACGGGGTATATATTTCAGTCCCCAAAAACGATTAAAACATGGATGACAAAACATTACGCTTCACTGAATCAATGGTATAATACGGAATAATAAATGTATTTTTACCAAATTAAATGCTGTTTTTATACTCAAAACGGCTGCATGAACAAAAAAAATATTACAACGGTTAATTCCATCACAAATACCTGATCGATTCAGCAAACTCCTATGTTCCACGGCTGTACCATAACAAATAAACAAAACATTGAGCCTTGAAAACTTTCGACGTCATGGGTCCACACCAAGGTTTTATTTACATGTAGTTAACATTTAAATTATTCAAACTGTTTCGCAAACCCGTTGTTTTGTTATGTGATATATTAATGTTATATTTATAAAGTTTATAAAATTTACTCAGGGCTCACATTGGAGGGCGAAGAAGTCGCCTTGTGGCTGCTCACTTCGCTTTGTACTAGTGCCAAAAGAGAAGTGGAAGTCGCCCTGTAATTTTACCAAGTCGCTTTGCTAATTTTAACTGTTTTAACAGTTTTAGCAGTATATTTTTACTACAAAATTTCCGTTTTTCAAACCGCCATTGTAAAGGGACGTAATCGAAACAGTTACGAATATAAAAACTGTACTACGGATCCGTACTCGGGGAAAATAACGTCTGTATTGTTTCATTTCATTTATTTGGGGTTTGATGGCGGCTATCCAAAGGGATTGTTAACTCTGGATATGATTAGTTTCTTAATTAATATCAATCAGTGATTAAAGAGAAGCAATGTAAATAATATACACCCATTAAAATTTGATTAACTAATTATCGATTTCACAGCTTGTGTGTTTTTTTTGGGCATATATTTATCTTATCTAATGTTTTGTCATTTTATCTATGTGTGACTGCTTTGAAACAATGCTGATGTCGAAATAAATTTTATTATTCAATTTTATTTATTTATTATTTATTGGACAATAGTTGACTATCATATACAGGTATGTGCCTTTATCATCTGTGCAAGACAAAACAAAGAATCTGAAAAGGGTTTACTTAATACAAACTAACAAAAAACAAATACAAGGACATATGTAAATCAGAGAGATGATATGCTAACAAAACCAAGGAATTAAACAACTACTGAATATACCTTAATGCATAACAAGTACATTATAACAAACAAATGCCCCGATAATGCCCTGTGAATGTGAAAAGTGGTACAATTAGAGAAATATTTTGACTTCTCCCTGTTGTCTCTCACTTCTCTTTTGTCAGCACCTGAAAGAGAAGTCACTTCTCCCTCTGATTTCAAAGTAGTTGGAGCCCTGTTACTACATATGAAACTGTATTGATTTAGAAATTTAGTACAGTGTTTTCCTTCATGAGACACCCTATACATGAAATATGACGCGACACATATTTTGACGTCATTGAAGAATGACGTCAAAGGTACGGAAACGGACATCTAGAGATACGAAAAATGAAAATAAAAGAGGCAAATTTATTTAATACAGTTGGATGTTGTATTATAAAAAAAAGGTTAAATCCGTTATATATCTGTTATTCAGCTATCAGACAGGGTATATAATGTGACAATCACGGCTTATGATGTATATTCCCTTCGGCTGCGCCTCAGGGAATATAGATCCTAAGCCGGGAATGTCACATTATATACCCTGTCTGATAGCTGAATAACATATAATAATATATGCAAATGGAATATCTTGTGTGATATCTTTTTTTTTTTTATTTTACTAGCATCCATCTTACAGTAAACTAGTGTGATCAGGTTTGGTGAATGTTTATTGTCATTCTAATTTTTTGTGTGTGGATTTACTCTTATAATGTTTGTAATGTTGAGTCATATAAATATACAAAATATTAGAATGTGAAGTACTAAGCCCAATAACGAAATTAATTTATTTGATTGTTGTACCTCACCTGGGCAAACATAAGGTTTTACCTCACCTGGGCAAACATAAGGCTTAACCTCACCTGGGAAAACATAAGGCTTAACCTCACCTGGACAAACATAAAGTTTTACATCACCTAGGCAAACAAGGTATTACCTCACATGGGCAAACATAAGGTTTAACTCACCTAGGCAAACATAAGGTTTAACCTCACCTAGGCAAACATAAGGTTTTACCTCACATGGGCAAACATAAGGTTTAACCTCACCTAGGCAAACATAAGGTTTCACCTCACCTGGGCAAACATAAGGTTTTACCAGACAGGGCTTTCATTTGAAGCCGGTTGCCGCCGAAATTCGATGTCTACACTTTACTCTGCCGCCGGCTACTTTTTATGTATTAAGGATACGAAATGCGTAATCCCATAATAATCTGGGTTTGTTGTATAAAAGGGCCCTTTTGATCTCCAATTTGTCCATAATTTATTTTGATTAAAACTAAAGTGAAACTCTTTTATTGTATCATTTATCGTTCTTCCATGATATGATGAAGTTCAAGGACATTGACCAAACAGTTGTCTCTAATTCGTGCAAATTGGAGAGGCTACAGTTGGAGGCAGCTAGAATTATCACCGGACTTCCAATCTTTACCAACACAGAATATCTATATAGAGAAACTGGCTGGGAGAGATTGGAAGAAAGAAGAACTAGGAGAAAGCTCCAATTATTATATAATATCCAAAACGGTAGCACACCCTCTTATTTACTCAATCTTATTCCCCCAACAATCCAAAGTACGACTATTTATCCCTTTCGAAATGGCAACGATATTATTGTTCCATTCTGTAGACTATCTTTAACTAGAGATTCTTTCGTTTCAGCTACAGTAAGGGAATGGAATAACCTTAATCTTTCAGTGCGCAATCTTGACACACTATCTAAATTTAAAAAGGCAATCCGCAGTTCAATCTCAATGCCAATTCCGAGACACTATTCTTATGGTCCTAGAAAACTAAATATAATTCTAACACAGCTTGGCTGCAATGCATCCTTCTTGAATTACGATTTATGTAAAGTAAAAATTTTATCAAATGCTTCCTGTAACTGTGGCACACCATGTGAAAATTCTCACCATTTCTTTTTTGATTGTGATAAATAGGGAAAAAATATTTAGTAGTCTTAACTGGCTACCTTCTAACACTAATATTGATGTAATTCATTGGCATTTATTTTTTTATTTCATATCTAATAATAATTGTCGATTATTAACAATAAACATTGTTTCTTTTATCTTTTTTTTATTATCGGGAATCCAAGCCACCATTTTATTTACATTACGAAAAAAGTAGCGCTTATACCCAATCAGAGTATAGGATTTCTAATTATGTAAATCATATAAGAATTATATAATAATAAACATGTGAAATTATTTTTGTTTTTATTTGGGCCAGTGAATTTGCATTCGGACTCCTGAATTCAAGAACTCAAGAAGTCCGAATGGCTTGTGGGTCAAAAAGTTTTTCGTGAAGACTTGTGACAACGACCGGTTTTTTTTCCCCATTACCAATCGCTTATTATCATCACGACTATTGACCTCTCAATTGTAAAGAATGCAAGCCAAACAGAGTCACCGTTTTTCATTGGCCAGCGAAAGTCTGGTACCCCGTGTATGGCATGAACAAATTTTATAAACCGAAAATTGAGTTTCCCCGATCAGAGTTCCATTGCCAAATGGCTAATAAAAGAAAAGAAAGATATTTTTGAAACATTATCTGTTCCATTATTGGATTATTATACCCCCCACAACAAAATTGTAGGGGGGTATACTGGTTTCACCATGTCCGTCCGTCCGTCTGTAGACAAATCCTATGTCGTACGATAACTTGAGTTGTGTTTCTTAGAATCTTTTAAAATTTTATCAGCTGTTTACTGGTGATTATTGACGATTTTCACTTTTGCCGTTCCAGAGTTATTGGACTTGATGTGACGGAAAATAGGATTTTTACCCTATGTCGTATGATAATTTGAGTAGTGTTTCTCAGAATGTTTTGAAATTTTATCAGCAGCTTACCGGTGAAGAGAGGATGGTCCCTTTCATTTTTGGTCGAAACAATCAGTAATGTTTTGTTTATGGAAATAGGTTGGACAGATGTGGGGAGTGGGGGGTATATCTTAGTGAGCTGTGCTCACAGTAATACTAGTATAAAGTTAAAGTCACAGATTATTAATCTGTAAAGGAGAAAAGTCAAAATTTTGCTTCAAAATTTGAAATATTTCACATTATAAACAGGTATTTGGAATGATGCAATGATTTATCTTTAGGTATTTGGCATGAAGTTTTTGTTTGTGTAAAATGAAACAGCAATAAAATTTAATGATTATAATTAAATATCTGACAATAAGCTCAGAGCAATTTGAAATTGATGCAAAATTCCAAACAACTTTACATTTTGAATGGAAGGAGACTAAAGTAAAACAAAAAATAAATATATGAAAAATAAGAATTTTAGGAAGTTAAAATATGTGTCAGGAAACCCCCAGAATGCAGGATTTTGCACCATTTACCCTACAGCTTCTGGGGGCCTTGGTGGCCCACAGAACTCCGGCCTGCATTGTTAAGTCTCGCTTCACTCGCCGTTCTCCACCTACTTTTTCAAAATAGCCTCCTACTTTTGAAAGTGTTGAAAGCCCTGACCACACCTGGGCAAGCATAATTTTTTATCTCACCTGGGCAAACATAAGGTTTAACCTCACCTGGGCAAACATAAGGTTTAACCTCACCTGAGCAAACACAAGGTTTTACCTCACCTGGGCAGACAAGGTTTTACCTCACCTGGGCAAACATAAGGTTTTACCTCACCTTGGCGAACATAATGTTTTACCTCACCTGGGCAAACATAAGGTTTAACCTCACCTGGGCAAACATAAGGTTTAACCTCACCTGGGCAAACAATGTTTTACCTTACCTTGGCAAACATAATGTTTTACCTCACCTGGGTAACCATAAGGTAACATAAGGTTTAACCTCACCTGGACAAACATAAGGTTTTACCTAACCTGGGCAAACATAAAGACCAGACTTGACCTATAAAATTTACCAAGTGGTAAGCAATTAAACCTATATGGAAAAAGGAGTGTAGCTTCTTTCTAAACAATCTATAAATAATTTACACTGCATGTGCTGATAATGAAAACATGTGGTGAAATACAACAGTTTACTAACCTTATCTATAACACACAAATCCAGAAAGTTAATGTCCTTAGCATTTTAAAAGATATATCAATGAATATTGTAAAATTTTGAATAAAATAGTTTGTAAAACTGGAAATATTTATCTGCTTTCATAATTAAATAAAATAATTTAATTGTTCCTCCTTTTGTTTCTTTTTCTAAACACACTATTAATAAAACGTTTCCAAGTATTATCTCTAAATTTGAATGAGAGTTTCTTAAAGTTCTTTTTTCCTCTTTTACTTCGGGATCTTCTAGCATTTTATGGATTGGAGACTGAGGTATGCTCACGATCTACATTTTCGTTCCAGTGACAAACGGCCAAGTTATTTCTTGTATTACATTTTTCATCACCAAATGCTATTCTCTTATTTTGGTAGACATTTATCACATTGTTAAAACTTTCAACATTAAATGTATCTCTTCCATAGATATAATCCTCTGGATGTTTATAAATATTTGATGATAAAATTGCATTCACCAGGAGTTTTTCTGCTAACGGCTTGGTTATAACAATTTGGGATGGTTCATAGTTTTTGTCTTTTCTGCATCGAGAATTTTCATGGCAACTGGTATGAATATTCTTATAGTGGTCAACAATGTTCAACAAAGATGATCTTAATTTATCTTTTTTATTATCACAATTCCTAATACACCAATGTACATGAGTTGCTACAGGTTCCACTTTATCGGTCAACTGAAAGGACCATGTCTTCCCTTTGTCGCACAAAGTTCCAGATGAAATTTTTGTCAAGGAAGTTTTCATTGCTTTCACACAATGCCATGTGTCATTCTGGTTAACAGAATCTGTACTTTCATGAATAAACTTGTTGATGGATATGTTCCTGTCATGGCAATGTATTCCAATCTTGGTATCATGCTCGTCCATTTTTGAATAAATTCTTTCTGTCCCTATTTTCTCACGTCTCTGTGTCACAAGATCGTCTGTTTTTTGTTACATGTTCACACTTCAAAACTTCATGTGTTTTTTCTCCTATTGCTACTACAGATGTGTCTTTTGCATTTTTACACCATCCATGACGTGCATCTGTCATTATATCATTGGTCTCCAAATCTTCGTATGAAGCCACTTCTTCCAGCAAAGCAGTTTCTATGGAATCATTACATTCCTGCTGGATGTGTTGTTTATGCTGCTTGAAAAAAGTTGTACGGTTTTCCTCATTAATAATCCCAATGCCAGCGCCGTTTGCAAAACATTTATAGTCTGATGGAAGGATGCCACTGCAAATAAGTCCATGGTTAACTCTACTGTTAACTAGATATTCTTTAGAAGGCAGGTATGGAGAGGACGACCAGGAAAAAATGTGAGGTTTGTCTACATTTCTACATTTAAGATTGGTTTTCACTACATGTCCTTTTTCAGTATTTTTGTACTTTGAAGATTATCTTTACAATGTCTTGCATGCCACTCGGACACCTCTAATAGACGATGAAATGAGTCCTCCGCGATTAAAAAATACACTTTGATTACAGTCTGTCTTTTTCGCCCTAACATATGTACTTGGACAAACAGGTACATCTGTATTTCTATTATCAGTGTCTCCAAACCATTTATCAAAGAGAGCTTCAATTACTTGTAAATTTCCCATGGGTTTATTATGTTTTCTTGTTAGCTCACTATGCACAGAAGCAAGTTTTTCTAAAATATCATGTTTTTTATCATCATTTCCAGGTATCTCAATTCAAAAACATTTGAGTTCTTTTTCGAACTTTTTTGTCAGACTCTGACATAATTTTTTTCGGTATTGATAACAAATATATAGGAAACTAGCTTGTTGGATACTCTGATTATAAAGGAAGGAGATTTTACCACAGATATTCTCTATCACACCTGAAATTTCATTCTTGGGGTGACCAAGATGACTCTGAATTAAGGAATAAAAGAAAGAAAAGATGTAAATATCAGAAACAAGATGTCATCACAATAGAACATTTTCGCTTTCAATTGTACAAGGTTTTTCCTTACAGCTGTTCTTTTTGCAAACTTTGTTTTAAAGGAACCCCTTTATTGGCCTTCTTGTGTCAAGAGTTCATTTCTGATAATTAGGAAATTTCCTGCTAAAAATTATATCTAGTGTCATTGTGCCTCTGAGGCTGACTAAAGGTTTTCTTATTTATAGTATGCAGGTTTTTCTTACTATAATCAAAGTTTCCATGAAAATTTTGAATATTTAATGACAGTAAAATGGGTACAAAATATGTTTATAGTTTGTCATAGGTAAATTGCAAGGAGAGAGAAAAAAATATATATATAAATACCCCCAAAAGACCTTGAATTCTTGCTCATAATATCTAGGTTACAAAATTCATAAAATGTATCATAAGAAAAATGGAGCCAAATGAAACAAGTGAAACTTCCTCTATCCTATCTTTGGAGGTAACACAGGAACAAAAAGATGCAAGTTCAAATTCCTCCAAATAATGATCAAAGCAGGGATGATTCAGGTGATGGAGATTATGTTATTGAGCAGGATGACAATTTTGATGAATATCTGTATTGTTTCTGTCGACCATGCATTACAAATGAGAGAAATAGACAGCTTTGGTGGGAGACAGATTATCAAATAGAGCATGAGAGGAATTCTCAATTAAGAAAGGAAAAGTACAAAAGATTTTGGACAAATTTGTTTCATAGAGGTGTTTGGAAAGATCCTAGATATTTAGAACAAAAGCGTGAGGCTCTTCATAGAGATTTTAGGAGGAAAAAATATATCTATCATAGAAGGGATTTAATGCCCAAGTGTGTGATTGAACTTGTAAGACATTGGTATCCAAATTTACAAGATAAGGAGTACATGGGTCATATGTGGGAATGATATATATATTTTGATGGTAGTAGACTTATCAATTAAATCTAGAAGTGAAAGGTAAGGATAAAGTTGTTTATCAGCATGGCATGGAGGAATGCATGTGTATGAACTACTTCCTGTGTAAACAAAAACAAAGAAAACTCCACCCACATCTGTCAGTCTGGGAAATTCAAATTTGAAAATGTAACCACTTCAGTCTTTCTACCATTGATAATTTAAAATTAAAGGATTATTTTGTAACAATAATTTGTCAAATTGTTTCATGATACTGTTCCTTCAAAAGGCCTGAATTTCATATTTTGATAAAAATTATGGACAGAGTATTTCAAAAAAATATCTCTCAGATTTGAAAGTTGCAAGAAAAGTTGAAAAACTCTATTTTTTCTCATTGGTTGCTATTTATACCCCAAGTCCGGACTATAAGGTTTTACCTCACCTGGGCAAACAAGGTTTTACTACACATGGGCAAACATAAGGTTTTACCTCACCTAAGCAAACAAGGTTTTACCTCACTTGGGCAAACATAAGGTTTTACCTCACCTAGGCGAACAAGGTTTTACCTCACCTAGGCAAACATAAGGTTTTACCTCACCTAGGCAAACATAAGGTTTAACCTCACCTGGTTACACATAAGGTTTTACCTCATGAGACTAAATTCCCCTCGCCATTCGGCTCATGAAATTTTTCGTCTCTCGACTGGTATTTTATGCAAATACCCCTCCCAAACATGATATTACTGTTCAATATTAATGGTGCACATTTTTATTTCCTGACATTTTTCGCAGGGACATCATATGTTTCTTCCAGACAAAAGTAACAATTTATTGTTTAGATTAACTGAACCAGAAACAATAATTGTATATATCACTGGCGGCAAGATGATTGGGGTAAATGCAGTTACGACGATCACAACATGGCGGAGGTAGAAATAGGTAAGATCGTTTTCTGCTAATTTCTCCATTCTAGCGTGTTGTTGTCAAGAATTACTCAGCCGCAAGGTTGATCTGTACGATTTTGTTGTATGTGTGTGTTCTTGATACTGTGGTAGAATGATTAAAGCAATAGAATATTGATTTACATTAAACTTACCAACAACACTAACTGTGGAGTTATCTCACACTGGTAATATAAGTTTCAGCAATCGGCTTGGCACAAGTTATACACGTCTGTTAGGGTTGGTGGTTCGGGGCAAATCTATCTTGTTATGAGGTCTTATTCCGGAATCTCCGGTATCCTTCGTAAGGTGATTGGCTGACTTCGTTCATAACCATGGGAGATCGTAAATATGAGGTATCCCAACGGGCGTGATCTACCACACTCCTCCCTATCCAGTGAAGCTGTGATCCTATGGTGAGCAGGAGATTTAAATGAATTGTCCAGCATCCACAAAGGCTATTGTTAAGAGTTACTAGTAACTATCATAAATGATTCAGTAAGCAGCTTGAGTAATTATACCCCCCGCAAACAAGTTTGGGGGGTATATAGGAATCGCCCTGTCTGTCCGTCCATGTACCTTGTAAGCGCAACTCCTCCTAAACCGCTTATTGGATTTTTATGAAACTTTACACAGTTGTAGTACACAACCTGCAGATGTGGATGAAGGAATCAGGGGCGGATCCAGGATTTGTGGTTGGGGGGGGGCGTGAGTAGGCAAGGGGTCTGGGAACCGCTTAAGGTCCCCAGCTGGTCGAGGGCAGAACCTTGGTAGGGGGCCCAGGGGGGCAAAGCTCTGGGGATTTTAGGAATTACAGACATTTATTTGAACGACAATTTTGAACCAACCACACCATTTTTATCAGACCAAAAAAACTTGATTTTGAGTCTTAATTTTGTCGGATAATTGTATATTTTTGTCCGATTATAAGAACCTAAAGTAAAACTTTTTTTGAACAACCGTGATGCGAATTGTTCAACTCATGACTGATCGATCACGATATTTTAACCCTTCAAAGAACTATTGGTTTAGTTTTAACGCATTCCTCATTTCACTAATTGGTCTGTACTTTCGGTGCTTGTCCTTTCGGGTGGTTCTAGTTAATACTGCCCGTCTGGATGGAGCTTTTCTTTTCGTCGTTTGATTCGAACACACCCAACGTGTATTTACAATGTGTAGGAATATTTTACTACAGGTCACGAGTTAACCATTCATGAAAAGGTTGTTTGTTGAACTGCTTAATTAACGTTTTATAACATATGCTTTGCGAATTTAGAAAGGGAGATAATTCAACTTATACTTTCACGAAAAGGAAGGTCGTGTACTTGTGGCGACCCCTAGATGTATGTTCTTGGTTAGTTTATTTTGGAGATGGGATGTTGTCTCCTTGACATAACTCCATATCCGTTCATTTTTCATGGATAACTTGTTAATATACCTGTATTCCAAAGTTTGAACATCATAGTATTGCAAGTGGGGGGTATCACTCAGTGAGGTCACTTACAGTTCTAGTTTAGTGTGGTTTCAGGTTCTAAGTTCCTTTTGAGAAATATGTCGCAAGGTAGTGTTAGTCATGAACAGTTAATCCAATCAGTATTGACCACGAACAACGAATTGCTTCCTAGCAACTTAATTAACTACAAAAATCCCACATCATGCCATTTCCTTAATGACAGAATAAAGCCACAAAAAGTGACCACCACTTTTATACAAAATGTACAGCAAAAATGACACAACTTAACCGTAAGGTGCGAAATGCAATCTAATTACACAATTCAATTATTCTATACAGTCGTTAAAATTGTGGTCTGCCAAATAGCACACCGTAAAACATATAAACATAAAAATTCAAATTCACACAATCCAACATAACAAAACTCAAAATGATATCCATGTATCACCTGGATACAGCATCACAAAATACATATCACTGACTTGATATGCCTCAAAGGAATTGCCTCTGATTGAATCAATAAAACAAGATATGAAATTCCATTCATACATTATATACAGTATATTACAGAACAACAAAATCATGATAATCATTCATTAAGGCGTGAAGCCTTAAAATTCCCGTCCAAGAGTCTGGCACGAAATTGGAGATTCCCACTCATGTACATTTGTATAATGGCCTTCTTTTTCTTGGGACAAACATTGGCCTTCTTGTTTGGCCCCTTCTGCATCATAATTTTGATTTAATTGGCCTCCTTCATTCTGGACCAGATGTTGGCCATCTACTATGATCCCTTCCCATTTAAATGTTCTTTTCTAGGAGACATTTTAGTCAATGGACGTTCTGAGGAAGGCATGAAGCCTTTATTTTGCCTTGATATTGACTTTGACCTTTACCTTGATCCCTAAAATTCGGGCTCTGATAACCACCCAGTAGTATATAAGAGGTTTTCAAGTAGCATTTGCGGAGGACCTACCGGAATTGGCCCTGATCGGAAGTGATTTCACCGAAAGCGGTTCTGACCGGAAGTGACCGAAAGTCACGTGATCCCGGGTGTTTTTTCTCATTTTTTCATATTTCTCATTTTTTTATTTTTAATTTATTATTATTTTTTTTTTTTTTTTATACAGGAAAATGAAATGTTTTTACAACGTCACACAAGTAATTTCGACCAATCAGAACACATTATGGGCTCTGGCAGCCATGTTGGATTTCCGATCAGTGCCAAAAACAAAAATATTGGATATGACCAACCAATGTATTATGAACATTTCTGCCAAGTTTGGTTCAAATCTGTTTTGTGGTTTCAGAAAAAAAGATGAAAATGTGACATTCCCATAGGGTCCAATGTTAAACTAAGTCGAGTCATGGTGGCCATCTTGAATTTCCGATCGGCAAACGATTCACAATTTTAGTACAGGACCACCCAATGATCATTCCTGCAAAGTCACAATTCAATTGGCATAGTGGTTTCTAACAAGAAGATTTTTTAAATTTCGACCAATCAGAACACATTATGGGCCCTGGCAGCCATGTTGGATTTCCGATCAGCGCCAAAAACAAGATATGACCATCCAATGAACATTTCTGCCAAGTTTGGTTCAAATCATGTTATGTGGTTTCAGAAAAAAAGATGAAAATGTGAAATTCCCATAGGGTCCACTGTTAAACTAAGTCGAGTCATGGCGGCCATCTTGAATTTCCGATCAGCAAACGATTCACAATTTTAGTACAGGACCACCCAATGATCATTCCTGCAAAGTCACAATTCAATTGGCTTGGTGGTTTCTGACAAGAAGATTTTTAAAATTTCAGCCAATGAGAACACATTATGGACCCTGGCAGCCATGTTGGATTTCAAATCAGCACCAAAAACACAAATCTGGTAGAGGACCATCCAATGAACATTTCTGGCAAGTTTGGCTGAAATCTGTTCAGCGGTTTCAGAGAAGAAGATTTAAATGTGAAAAGCTAACGGACGGACAGACGACGGACGCTTACCCATGACAAAAGCTCACATGACCTATGGCCAGGTGAGCTAAAAACTGACTGCCACAATGTAAATGAAATATTGTTGAAAGTGGCATTAAACACCATAACCCTAACCCCTTACCATCTACACCTATTTAATTAAGTGCCTTGGTATCACAGCTATTTTTGTTAGTTTGATTCCCATCAAGGTATACAGGATAATATATTACTGGTTTGCCTCTTTTCTTGTATTAGTGTACAACATTTTGTAAATTTATTACTTTGCCTCTATAATGTCAATAATATACAGTTTATACATGAAATACAGCTTTATGTGATAAAATTTGTAAGCAACTTAAAACAAGTCAATACGGTTGTTTCGAATCATTTCCATTCCGTCAAAATTTTGTTATTTTCGTCCGCCAGATCACGTGATTTCGATGGAATGTACAGCACTGGACTTCCGGTGTCAATGTACACAACAAAAACTCCAATCGATATGTGCCGTTTTAACGATCGATCCTCAACTTAAAAACATCTTAACATTTTCTGTAAAAGACAGATATCAATTAAATTATTTTATTTGTATCAAAGACTTCAATGCAGAGACAATTACTTCTTTAAAATTAAATTTGTTTTCTTTCTTTATTTGTGGCTGTCAGCATCATGAATGGAAAACGATCTGCCTTTATGTATATATTTCTGATATCAGACAGACAGTGAGGTACTGAACACCAGTATTTACTCAGCAGTTTCCTTGGTGTCTCCATATTACAATTACTTATAATCTATCACATCTACGACTATGATATGCTGACATTGTCACAGTAATAGCGTAAACAACGGAAGTCGTCTGCCGAGCATTTCAGACGTCAAGACACGAAAAAGACGGAACGTGGTCGGAATTGACATGATTCGAAACAACCGTATTGTTTTCTCTGAGGACTGTATTGTTTTTTATGGTATAATTACACGATAAATATTGGAGAAAACTGAAGGGGCAATCGAGAAGAATCCAGAGAAACAGGCAACATTGGGCACAATACACAGAACGAAAAAAAAAAATTCAAGACAGAAAACCAAAAAGATGAGCAGCAAGGACCCGTCATAGTTTATTGTGAAATGAGGCTGGTTAGGGGGTTGTGGTGTTTAACACCACTTTCAACAATATTACAGTTATATTGTGGCGGTCAGTTTTATTGGTGGAGAAGACCACCAACCTACTGCAAGTCACTGACAAACTTTATAACATAATGTTATATCAAGTACACCTCGCCTGAGCAGGATTCGAACTCACAACATTAGTGATAGGTACTGATTGCATAGGTAGTTGTAAATCCAACTACCATACGATCACAACCATGACAACCCCTATATTGTGAAATGAAACAACAAACAATCTTGACAATACAATTTATTGACCAGATAAGATTTCGCTAAGAAATACATTAAAGGACACCAGCATTCTGAAAGATGACCTGAGTATACTTATCTTAAAATGTATGTGTATGTAATATTACAACAGTAATATTATTACAAATGACTAGCATTACACATATCGTTCACTAATATCTTCTTTTTTTTTTTTGGCTAAGGGAAAACATGGTTGAAAATTTGTCTGACAAGAGGGGTGTCCTTTGGTAAAGGAGAATTATAAAACAGGAGACTACTGTACATGGTAAATTCAGTTGATATATGTTCAATGTAATAGGAGGTTTAACATTTGTACATTCAAAGATTGAAAATCTGGGATGAATCAAATAAAACATGATTTATGTCTAGCATCTAGCTTACACATGAATGACCATAATCATTAATCAATAATGAAATTTGGAAATAATGTATTTCCTGATTTTATACTCCAGTTAACAGTAAAATTACTGGTTGCTAAACTAAGTAGAATATCCATAATTCAAAAATTAATCAACCATAAATATATATTATATTTTGGGACTATCCATATTTATTATTAATCAAGCTTAATAACGGTATAACAAGTTGGGTAAAGTAAAAAAAAATGGTTCCAGTTATTAAAATTTTGACCAAATTTCAAGTTGGTTTATTCATATTTTCTTTTGTTGCATCTTGATAACTATACATTGAAGTTAATAAATCCAGATGACCATAACTGAGAATAAACAGATATTCTGAACCTTTATTCAACATGAATCACCAGTCAAATTTGAATTTAGTATAAATTTTCATAATATAATTTTAAACAAACATATAACAAATAGCAACATTTTTTTCACACTAATTGATGGCAGAGGCATAGGCATTACTTTTGGTACACAGATAACATTTACTTTCCTTGAATTTTTTGTTGAAGGAAAAAGTTTTGAATAAGAAAAAAAGCCTGAAGAAATTAACCAAAAAATAATTTCATACTAAAATTTAGCCTTTTTAAAACTCACTGAAAAAAAACAGAGTAGATTTATCATTTCAATGAAAGGAGTTATGTCCAGCTGAAAATGTGTACCATTTCTCCTGTTTTTGTTGCACTTCTGACATATTATATATAAAACAGGAATAAATCATCAAAATAGTCCTCAATTACAATTACAACTTAATAATAGTCCTATAAATTTGAAAATTTCACTGAACTCTTATTTTTCCAAAAAAATAACCTAAATTTGACACCTAAAATCTCCTGTTTTGTTGCACTCCTGACATATTATACACATTGACAAACAATGCATAAACCACAAAAAATACACATTCAATTTTCAATATGAAAGTTTTACTTGTAAATTAAGACATTTGGCTATCAATCAGGTGATTTTTTTTAATTTTATCTGATACATTTCATGTACTTCATCATATAATTAAACATTTTTTTATAAACATTTTTCAGGTAAAATACGGTGTAGTTAACAATAAAAAGAGGTAGATCCTATTAAATACTTAGCAGCATTGTAGTAAGACAACTTAATAAAAGTCCTATAAATTTGAAAATATTACTGAACTGTTATTTAAAAAAAAACCCACCTAAATAAGATACCTTAAATCTCCTGTTTTGTTGCACTCCTGACATAATGCATACATATAAAAAAAAAACAGGAATAAATCATCAAAATAGTCCTCATTAATTACAATTACAATTATCTTTGCCATTATCACAGGTCAGATCTGAAAATTAACTCAAAATGTGCATAAAAGTTAAAAATTGAATATTATGTCAGGAGTGCAAAAAAATTACTGGTTTGTTATAACAGTTATTAAATCATTTAATCAGAATTCTCTGAACATTAGTAAAAATTTATAACTGCAATATGGCTATTTGTTAATTATAAGACAAAGTTTAAAGCAGCTGGCTTCTTAAATTAAGAAGTTATATGAAAATATATTATCCAGATATCATTGCTTTATACAATCTGAAGTTAGATGAATAAAGTTCTGCTTTGAAATTGACCTTAAAGAATTTATGAAAATTCAAGCAAGAATTCTTATATTATTAGAAACCCTTTTGGGTGCATACAAGTCATTATAAGCTTAATATGGTGGTTTTAAAAAAATGCCATTTTTAAACTGTTGCACTCCTGACATGAAAAAAATTGTTCTGAAAGAAATACACTGTGTCTATCAGGCCACTTTAGGGCTGCAATCTTGTGTCTGGCAAACTATCTCCTGAAAAGTAAAGCAGAACAATATATTGGCTCAGGTATTTCTCAAGTGTTAGCCTTCAAACTTCAAAGTTGCACTCCTGACACTTGTAATGTACCCTCAGATTTTAAAATTTTTGTGTTGCACTCCTGACATGGTAGTATCTTTTTTCAAAACATAACTGTATTAAAACGGTTACATGAACAAGCTACATATTTGGCTAAAATTAAGGCTAAGACATCAAAATTATCAAATAAATAAGAAAATATGATACATATAACAATATAACAATTTGCTGTACCTCTTTTTTCGGCATAAAATCTTTATTACTCAAGATATTACTTGGATATTTGGCAGAAATATTGTATATGTGAAGTGACATTATTTGAAATAATTGTATTCAATCAAACCATCAGCATGATTAATGAATAATGCATTATATGCCTGGAACCATTTTTTTTTTACTTTACCCAGTTATGAATGCACAACTGATTTTTCTACATGGTTTATTTCTAGTCTTTGATTAAGAAAAGTTTGTAGATACACAATATGTACCAAAGGGGTAATCAGAAGATGTAAATCAAAGAAGAAAAAAAATGATAAAAGGACAAACAATTGTCTACAAATAAAAACACTACACAGAATACTGAAGAGTGAAAAATGAACCCCACTAAAACCGGGGGTGAACTTAAGTGCTCTGGAATGGTAGCAGATCTTGGATTAATTAATATCAGATTAGAAAGATAAATTCATAGAACATGATAAACATTTAACAGTTCACAAGAAAAGTGATCTACCTTAAAAGCTATATGCAGTCTTAGCCTTAATTGTTTTCACCTACTTGCCCGAAAGCCAACTTTAGAACAATTTTCTATTTATTCAAACAAATTCTTTCATAATTTTCACTTGTCCGAATCCAGTTTTACTTGTCCCAGGCTTCAGTAGAGGGTTAGCGCAAAGACTGTGCATGTCAATTTTTAATGTGAATAATCCAGCCATTCAAATGCTATGGTAATAATCCAGCCATTCAAGTGCTATGGTAATAATCCAGCCATTCAAATGCTATGGTAATAATCCAGCCATTCAAATGCTATGGTTTTCATAATTTGTGTCAAATTTTCAAACAGTGATTTACAATAAATCCAACAATATGAACATAAATAAAAACCACTTCTCCCATTAAATCAAATACTTTACAAAACATTCAGTTTTAACAAGTGGTAAAAGTTATTTATCTCAAGAAAAAAAAGCCTGCTTTCAATGCAGATCATAAGACATAAAAAAAAAAACATGTATATGCAGCGGTCTAATTAGGGAACGACCATTTAACTTGAAGGGGGGGGTTATGGTTTTTTTCTAAAAAAATATTCTGATTCCCAATGTTGCTGAAAAAAATATTCTGATTTTGGTGGAGGAACAAAAAATAATCTGATTCAGAGTTTTTGTCATATAACTTAATGTTAAATTGTGGAAAAAAATTTCACGCTTTGCGCGACAAAAAAAAATATTCTAACTCTTGTGTTGTCCGAAAAAAAAATTCTGAACGAAACAAAAAACCATAACCCCCCCCCTTCAAGTTAAATGGTCGGTCCCTTAATATCCAACAAAGAATTCATCTTTTGTTTTACAAATTTGAATTCAATCTGAAAGAAAATTATTTATTTAAAAAAAAGAATATATATTTAGTACTTTGTTGATCACCTTCTCTTAAAAATGTCTAAAATGTGTATAAAGTCTACATTCATTAAAATAGCAATGCCAATCTATATTTATAACAAATATGTGTACAAGTAAAAATTTAAAATAGTTATGTAAAAGCAGTTTTAATTAAAAAAAATAAATGCTTTAAAAGGTAAAAACACATCTATAGCTGGTTCTACTCCTCACACACACATTGAGATCTTGATTTCAAAGGTAAAACACATATATAGCTGTTTTACTCCTCACACACACATTGAGATCTTGATTTCAAAGAAGATAAAAACTTGTAGGTACTTAGTCCTCCAAACGAAAATTTGAATTTATTTGTCAGAATCAAATTCTTGAATTTATTCTTATATAGTTCTAAATAAAAACTGAAGAATTTACTGGTCTGAACACATTTTTACTGGGAGGAGGTCCGGTGCTGGTCCTGTAGACTGGGTACTATCAATCATATTCAGATCCTATTACTGGGAGGAGGTCCGGTGCTGGTCCTGTAGACTGGGTACTATCAATCATATTCAGATCCTATTGTAATACTTATACTATCACCAACATTTAATGTGGAATGGTACCATCTATTAGTGTCCAATACAACTGAAAATTAAAAGGAATACCTGTAGTATAATTTCTATTAAACAATTAGTCTACAAAGTACTTGTAATTTTTCAGCAAAATATTACATCAACAATATATATAAACCAGTTGAGTGAGTGATTGTTGTTTAATGCCTAGTCAGCAATTTTTCAGCTATATCATGGCCAGAACAAGTTAATTTTCAATGAGATGATAATGAGGTCCCCTTTGTACTAGACCAATGGGCTTGGTTGGATTTTTATATATTGCTAGCTCACTGAAACAACAGTCAGTCCATGGATAGACATGTCGTCCCACTCTGACACAGTATCCCGATTCCGATGGATAGACATGTCGTCCCACTCTGACACAGTATCCTGATTCCGAGCCAATCATTCTTTGTTCTTACACTTTAATACTGAATGCTTGGTGGAGAAGCAACAAAAACCAATTTCACAATCTTTGGTTTGACTGGAGGCCGAGCAGGCTAACCATTACACAACATATTACTATTACAGAAATATATCTTAAAATACCAAATATTCAGAACAAAACCTTACAATATTACTTTAGTTTTCTTGTAACTAAAGTAAATGACCCTTTCCCTCATCGAGTTCTATTTTTTAGATACTTTTCTGAAAGAATGTGACATTTTATTCAAATGGTTCAGAAATTGAAAATAATTAGTGTGTTCAATACAATGTATAACATTCGAGCTAAATTGAAATGTTGTAAAAATAAACATTCTGTATAAGTTTGGTCAAAATCTGTCATAGAAAAGAATTTGCTAGAGGTATACAAGCATATGAGGATACATACACCCAGTGTGGTCTCCTTTAAAAACTAACTCAAAATATTATAAATGTCCAGTCTCACTTTTAAGTGTTTCTATGTAATTTTGTATCCAAACAAGTAGACAAGAAAAACCCATGAAATACCAGAAGATTATTTACATGTACATGTATATCAATTCCCATATTGCAATTATTTAACTCTCCCAAATTTTTAATACAATTTCTGAAGAATTTCAGATATAATATCTTTATTCAGCCGACCAAAAAGATAAAATGAATTCAGACAACTATATCATTTCATTATTTAACCAAGAAGAAATAAATCAGTAAATAAAATCAGATAATTATATCATTTCATTGTTTAACCATGAAGAAACAATTTGGAGATTATTTTCCCCCGGATGTAATATTTTGAAATTAATTATTTATGGCATCGTTTTAATTATAAGGAAAGGGAAATCTCAGTGTATGGTTCACTACCCTGTAATATATTGCCACACAAGAGAAATCAAAATAATCATACAGTAAGCTGGGTTTCGCAAAAACTGAAAATTATTAAAAACAAGGGTTTTTATTTAAGCATATTCTTATTTATCGTCCCGGGGTACATATATGACTTTATTCTGGTAGGAATACTTACCATAATAAAAACAAATGTATTATCAAATTAACGGAATTCCTTAATTTGCATTGAACTCCAATTTTAATGGGAGACCATAAGTATCTTTACAACCACGAATTCAAATGTCAAAAAATGTCTAATTTTACTTCGTCCCATCTCAAACTATATCAATGTAAAAGAATTATAATAGATTCTAATATGACGTCCTTCAAACGCTTCGAGTCCAAACCTGTGGTAAAAATAATATATTCCTACACCCATTGTAATTTATAACGATATTTTACCAATTTTTACATATTAGAATCGAAATAATTCATGGAAGCCATATGTATATATTGTTTTTACCACGGGTAGGCCTTTATATCAGCTTGTTTCCCCTCGCTAACGCTCGGGGTAAAACTTCGTGACAATAAAGGCCTACCCATGGTAAAAACAATATATACATATGGCTTCCATGAATTATTTCTTAAATTAATAGATCAAAACCTTTTTGTCGTGCAGGAGGAAATTTTATGAACGCGTTGTGCACACTAAATTTGATATCTACGTTTTTATTGATGCACATAGATCATTCCTATTTCTGAAATTAAACCAATCATAAAAATGCATTACAGACGACAATTAATTTTACTTACTAATTTCGCCTTCATTGACTACTACCTCTAAGTGACGTGGGCATATGAAATAACAGTCCTGTGGTGGTTCAAGTACCCACCGTTTTCTTCCGGTTATTTGGGCCTGCCATGAAGGATGATCTACATGGTCAATCTAGAAACAAAACTACAATTGCATGTATCTGAAGTACAGTTATATAAAATGTTTACGAGGGTGCAACAAGTTCCTCGTTTTGGTGAAATATGAGGGTTATTGTTGATCAACACTGACTACAAAAAGGAGGCCGTCGTGATTATATGGTAGTTGGATTTACAACTTCCTATATGCAATCAGTGACCATTAACGTTGCGAGTTCGAATGCCGCTCATGGTGAGGAGTACTCGATAAATCATTGTGATAAAAGTTTGTCAGTAACTGACTGACTGATCAGTGGTTTTTTTCATGGTACTCCGGTTTCCTCCACCAATAAAGCTGACCGCCATCATACATCTGAAATATTGCTGAAAGTAACATTAAACACCATAACTCTGACTACAAAAATATTCAAAAGGACATAGAACCATTAAACTCTGAGAAACCCAAAACTCCATACACACATTTCAAAGTGTAGCAAAGCAAGGAACTAGTTTAGAAATATCAAGATGGGTAAGCTTGCAATTCTGGAGCAGGTAATTGTCGTAACAAGTTTAATCCGTAAGTTCTTTGGAATGATCATTGCCGCAAAGCAATTTTGTTAGTTCGACCTATATAAACAACTTACCAGCGAATTAAAAAGTCCCGTCGAATCTCAAGCGATTGTATTCACATCGAGTGGCAGAGGCGATGGGTCGGACTCGATTCGGGCTGTATGTAATAACACTAATGTATAATCTTTTGTTTTGCTCGACGAGAATATACTTTTACATCAATATTAATATTGCAATAAGTCTGTGCTAAAAACTGTGTTCTAATTAACTAAGAGGAGGACTGACTTTCACAAAGTTTTTTTTCCATATTACATGGCTACATGAATTAAATAATGGCTAAAATTTGTATTTTGCTCTTCCGAAAAGTGATTTTTTTTCTTTCATTTGTTCAATGGAAAAGGGACAAAACATTACTGTAAGGAGATAATTTATTGCCACCAATACTTACATGAAGCTGAGCACCGTAACCTGGACTTCCCATGAAAATCCAGTCCGTTTTGCTGGACTCTGATAGTTCCGGCAAGAAGTATGGTCTTTTGTAATGTTGTCGCAAAACGTTTGCTGCCGAATGGTCACAATTACTCCTGAAAACAGTTATTTGATTGATATTTATATGGTGGTTGTTTTATGCCATCTCGTTCCGTCTGTCGTCTCACAAGACGACAGAACGATGGAGCAATATTTAAGCTAAACGACGTTCTGCCATTATTGTGCAGCGACTAAGCGCCATAACTACGATGCGATATTCAGCTTAAATGGCGTTCTGTCATTATTGCATAATATCACGGCTACAGAAACATTTGAATGTCAGAACGACATTATCAAAGCGACTAATCGAGAATTAAGATTTTCTGTCGCATTTGAAATTCGCTCTGTCGTTTTGTCTTCCGTTGTTGTGGCGCGGCGACAGAACACTCCGTCGTCTCTCATATTGTCCTTATAATAGCACAGTATCAGAATTGATCGAGATGATACAAAACAGCCACCACAGATTTCAGACAACAGTCATTTAAAAATAAATATATTCATGGGACAGGTCACAAATACCAATTGAAAAATTTATTTGAACATTCGTACATAATGATATTATCGATTATTATATCATATAATAATAGAAATGACAAACAAGTTTAATATGGTACACTTTAGCAAAAGAAATATTTGCCGAATTTGAAATAGATAAAAGTGATTTTGAAGCTTTCAGTAGGCCATTTAAAATTGCTCAAATCTCTATTTAAAAAATATTTAAAAAATCTGTTTATGAACATTATGAAAAACAATTAACAGAAAAACTTTCTTTGAATAATGACTCTTCAAAACTTTTCTTATACAGTAAACTAAAATCTGATATTAAACTAGAAGAATATTTAAAAAGTGAAAGAAATTTCAAAAATCGTCAATTGTTGAAAAAATTTCGTTCAAGTGATCATAACTTAGAAATAGGACTAGGCCGTTACAAAAATATTCCACGAAATCAAAGACATTGTAATATTTGGAAAACATTGGATGAAGAATTCCACTTTTTCTTTGATTGTAAAGTTACTGATAATATTATACCTTCCTTTATTAATTTTATGAAAACAAAATATCCTCACTGGTGACTTTAATCAACTAGATTCCCTTGAAAAGTTAAAAATTATTCTTAATCCTGGTAATGTTAAACCCATTTACAAGAACAAAGGAAATCATTTAGACCCGAACAATTTTCGTCCGATCACGATTTTGAGCTGTTTCGGCAAATTATTTACAGCAGTATTGCTGACAAGATTAAATGCTTTTTCTGAAAAATTTTCTATCTTGAATGAAAACCACAGTGGTTTCAGGAAGGGTTATTCGACAATTGATAATATTTTTGTTCTATATGCCTTTTTTGAATTGTTAAAAATAAAAAAGAACCAGAGGCTCTCAAGAGCCTGTATCGTTCACCTGGTAATAAAAAAAACCAATTGGTCCTATGTAAAAACTATGTCCTGCGTCATCTTGGAATTACGATCAACATAAAAAACACAAAGTTTGTAAAGGACCTTCCAATGATTGATGCACAGTTTAGGTTCAATCAGTGCAATAGCTTCAGAGAAGAATATATTTCTGTATTTTCCCCATATGGTTCTGTGTTAATACTATGACCTGTGGTGGCAGCCATCTTGGATTTCCGATCGGCATAAAAAACAGGACCTTCCAATGATCATTCCTGGGCAGTTTGGTTTCAACTGTCCAAGTGGTTTCAGAGAAGAAGCATTTTGAAACATTTTTCCCATAGGGTCCAATGTTAAACTAAGTCCTGCCGTAGCCGCCATTTTGAATTTCATATCAGAATGAAAAACGTATATTTTGTAGAGGACCATTCAATGAACATTCATGTACAGTTTGGCTTTAATCATATTTGTAGTTTCTGAGAAGAAGGCATTTGAACATTTTCCCATAGGGTCCAATGATAATCTATGTCCTGCGGTGGTGGCCATCTTGGATTTCCGATCGGCATAAAAAAAACAGAAACTTTGTAGAGGACCTTCCAATGATCATTCCTGGGCAGTTTGGTTTCAACTGTTCTAGTGGTTTCAGAGAAGAAGCGTTTTCAAACATTTCCCCCATAGGGTCCAATGTTAAACTAAGTCCTGCCGTAGCCGCCATTTTGAATTTCATATCGGAACAAAAAACGTAAAGTTTGTAGAGGACCATCCAATGAACATTCATGTACAGTTTGGCTTTAATCATATTTGTAGTTTCTGAGAAGAAGGCATTTGAACATTTTCCCATAGGGTCCAATGTTAATCTATGTCCTGTGGTGGTGGCCATCTTGGATTTCCGATCGGCATAAAAAACACACACCTTGTAGAGGACCTTCCAATGATCATTCCTGGGCAGTTTGGTTTCAATTATCCAAGTGGTTTCAGAGAAGAAGCGTTTTGAAACATTTTTCCCATAGGGTCCAATGTTAAACTAAGTCCTGCCGTAGCCGCCATTTTGAATTTTATATCGGAACAAAAAACGCAAAGTTTGTAGAGGACCATCCAATGAACATTCTTGTACAGTTTGGCTTTAATCATATTTGTAGTTTCTGAGAAGAAGGCATTTGAACATTTTCCCATAGGGTCCAATGTTAATCTATGTCCTGCGGTGGTGGCCATCTTGGATTTCCGATCGGCATAAAAAACAGAAACTTTGTAGAGGACCTTCCAATGATCATTCCTGGGCAGATTGGTTTCAATTATCCAAGTGGTTTCAGAGAAGAAGCGTTTTGAAACATTTTTCCCATAGGGTCCAATGTTAAACTAAGTCCTGCCGTAGCCGCCATTTTGAATTTTATATCGGAACAAAAAACGCAAAGTTTGTAGAGGACCATCCAATGAACATTCATGTACAGTTTGGCTTTAATCATATTTGTAGTTTCTGAGAAGAAGGCATTTGAACATTTTCCCATAGGGTCCAATGTTAATCTATGTCCTGCGGTGGTGGCCATCTTGGATTTCCGATCGGCATAAAAAACACACACCTTGTAGAGGACCTTCCAATGATCATTCCTGGGCAGTTTGGTTTCAATTATCCAAGTGGTTTCAGAGAAGAAGCGTTTTGAAACATTTTTCCCATAGGGTCCAATGTTAAACTAAGTCCTGCCGTAGCCGCCATTTTGAATTTTATATCGGAACAAAAAACGCAAAGTTTGTAGAGGACCATCCAATGAACATTCATGTACAGTTTGGCTTTAATCATATTTGTAGTTTCTGAGAAGAAGGCATTTGAACATTTTCCCATAGGGTCCAATGTTAATCTATGTCCTGCGGTGGTGGCCATCTTGAATTTCCGACCGGCATAAAAAACATAAAATTTGTAGAGGACCTTCCAATGATCATTCCTGGGCAGTTTGGTTTCAACTGTCCAAGTGGTTTCAGAGAAGAAGCATTTTGAAACATTTTTCCCATAGGGTCCAATGTTAAACTAAGTCCTGCCGTAGCCACCATTTTGAATTTCATACCAGAACAAAAAACGTAAAGTTTGTAGAGAACCATCTAATGAACATTCATGTACAGTTTGGCTTTAATCATATTTGTAGTTTCTGAGTAGAAGGCATTTGAATATTTTCCCATAGGGTCCAATGTTAATCTATGTATTGCGGTGGCGGCCATCTTGGATTTCCGACCGGCATAAAAAACAAAAAATTTGTAGAGGACCTTCCAATGATCATTCCTGGGCAGTTTAGTTTCAACTGTCCAAGTGGTTTCAGAGAAGAAGCATTTTGAAACATTTTTCCCATAGGGTCCAATGTTAAACTAAGTCCTGCCGTAGCCGCCATTTTGAATTTCATACCAGAACAAAAAACGTAAAGTTTGTAGAGGACCATCTAATGAACATTCATGTACAGTTTGGCTTTAATCATATTTGTAGTTTCTGAGTAGAAGGCATTTGAACATTTTCCCATAGGGTCCAATGTTAATCTATGTATTGCGGTGGTGGCCATCTTGGATTTCCGATCGGCATAAAAAACAGAAAATTTGTAGAGGACCTTCCAATGATCATTCCTGGGCAGTTTGGTTTCAATTATCCAAGTGGTTTCAGAGAAGAAGCGTTTTGAAACATTTTTCCCATAGGGTCCAATGTTAAACTAAGTCCTGCCGTAGCCGCCATTTTGAATTTCATACCAGAACAAAAAACGTAAAGTTTGTAGAGGACCATCTAATGAACATTCATGTACAGTTTGGCTTTAATCATATTTGTAGTTTCTGAGTAGAAGGCATTTGAATATTTTCCCATAGGGTCCAATGTTAATCTATGTCCTGCGGTGGCGGCCATCTTGGATTTCCGACCGGCATAAAAAACCTTAAATTTGTAGAGGACCTTCCAATGATCATTCCTGGGCAGTTTGGTTTCAACTGTCCAAGTGGTTTCAGAGAAGAAGCATTTTGAAACATTTTTCCCATAGGGTCCAATGTTAAACTAAGTCCTGCCGTAGCCGCCATTATGAATTTCATACCAGAACAAAAAACGTAAAGTTTGTAGAGGACCATCTAATGAACATTCATGTACAGTTTGGCTTTAATCATATTTGTAGTTTCTGAGTAGAAGGCATTGGAATATTTTCCCATAGGGTCCAATGTTAATCTATGTCCTGCGGTGGCGGCCATCTTGGATTTCTGACCGGCATAAAAAACGGAAAATTTGTAGAGGACCTTCCAATGATCATTCCTGGGCAGTTTGGTTTCAACTGTCCAAGTGGTTTCAGAGAAGAAGCATTTTGAAACATTTTCCCCATAGGGTCCAATGTTAAACTAAGTTCTGCCGTAGCCGCCATTTTGAATTTCATATCGGAACAAAAAACCTTAAGATTGTAGAGGACCATCCAATGAACATTCATGTACAGTTTGGCTTTAATCATATTTGTAGTTTCTGAGAAGAAGGCATTTGAACATTTTCCCATAGGGTCCAATGTTAATCTATGTCCTGCGGTGGCGGCCATCTTGGATTTCCGACCGGCATAAAAAACAGAAAATTTGTAGAGGACTTTCCAATGATCATTCCTGGGCAGTTTGGTTTCAACTGTCCAAGTGGTTTCAGAGAAGAAGCATTTTGAAACATTTTTCCCATAGGGTCCAATGTTAAACTAAGTCCTGCCGTAGCCGCCATTTTGAATTTCATATCGGAACAAAAAACCTTAAGATTGTAGAGGACCATCCAATGAACATTCATGTACAGTTTGGCTTTAATAATATTTGTAGTTTCTGAGAAGAAGGCATTTGAACATTTTCCCATAGGGTCCAATGTTAATCTATGTCCTGCGGTGGCGGCCATCTTGGATTTCCGACCGGCATAAAAAACAGAAAATTTGTAGAGGACCTTCCAATGATCATTCCTGGGCAGTTTGGTTTCAACTGTCCAAGTGGTTTCAGAGAAGAAGCATTTTGAAACATTTTTCCCATAGGGTCCAATGTTAAACTAAGTCCTGCCGTAGCCGCCATTTTGAATTTCATATCGGAACAAAAAACCTTAAGATTGTAGAGGACCATCCAATGAACATTCATGTACAGTTTGGCTTTAATCATATTTGTAGTTTCTGAGAAGAAGGCATTTGAACATTTTCCCATAGGGTCCAATGTTAATCTATGTCCTGCGGTGGCGGCCATCTTGGATTTCCGACCGGCATAAAAAACATAAAATTTGTAGAGGACCTTCCAATGATCATTCCTGGGCAGTTTGGTTTCAACTGTCCAAGTGGTTTCAGAGAAGAAGCATTTTGAAACATTTTTCCCATAGGGTCCAATGTTAAACTAAGTCCTGCCGTAGCCGCCATTTTGAATTTCATATCGGAACAAAAAACCTTAATATTGTAGAGGACCATCCAATGAACATTCATGTACAGTTTGGCTTTAATCATATTTGTAGTTTCTGAGAAGAAGGCATTTGAACATTTTCCCATAGGGTCCAATGTTAATCTATGTCCTGCGATGGCGGCCATCTTGGATTTCCGATCGGCATAAAAAACAGTAACTTGGTAAAGGACATTCCAATGATCATTCCTTTACAGTTTGGGTTCAGTCAGTTCATTAGTTTCGGAGAAGAAGATCTTTGAAATTTCAGCCAATCAGAGCATATTATTGGCCCTGGCAGCCATATTGAATATCCGACTGGAACGAAAAACAGTAACTTTGTAGAGGACCATCCAAGGAACATTCCTGCTAAGTTCGGTTCCAATCGGCCAAGTGGTTTCGGAGAAGAAGCTTGAAATGTGAAAAGTTTACAGACGACAGACGACGGACGCCAAGTGATGGCAATAGTTCACATGGACCTTTGGTCCAGGTGAACTAAAAAGTTATTTGTTACATTTGTGGACTTTGAAAAAGCCTTTGATAAGGTATGGAGGGATGGTTTATGGTGTAAATTACTTTTAAATAATATAAATGGGAAGATGTATAGTTATTTATAATATGTATCAGAGTATAAAATCTAGAATTGTATATAATAACACAGTATCAGATTTTTTCGATTGTAATAATGGTGTGCGACAAGTGGAAAATCTTACCCCTTTACTTTTTTCGATCTATTTAAATGATTTGGAACAGTTTTTAAACGATAGAAATGTCAACGGTCTACTGAGGATTTTGAAAGTGAACTAGATGTATATTTAAAACTTTTTGTACTTTTATATGCCGACGATACTGTTATTATGTCGGAATCAAAAGAAGATATGCAAAACCAGTAAAATGTTTTTAATGATTTTTGCAAAAAAATGGAAACTCAAAGTTAATGCTGAAAAGTCGAAAGTTCTTGTGTTTAGTAATGGTAGATTACCTGCAAATTTAAAATTTACTTATAGCAATAGAGACTTGGAAATAGTTCCAAATTTTTCTTATCTTGGTATAACATTTTCTAAGTCTGGATCATTCAACGCAGCAAAAAAAATCTTGTAAATAAAGGTAGGAAAGTTATGTATGAAGTATTGAAGAAAGGTAGACTTCATAATTTGTCAATACAATGTCAACTGAATATTTTCGATAAAACAGTAAAACCTATACTATTATATGGTTGTGAAACTTGGGGCTTTGGGAAAAACGATATTAATGAAAGAGTTCATCTAAAATTTTGTAAGCTTCTTTTGCATGTAAAAACATCCACACCAAATTTTATGGTCTATGGGGAATTGGGTCGATATCCAATTGACATTGACATTAAAGTTCGTATGATTTCATATTGGTCAAAACTCATTTTAGGAAATCAGTCAAAAATTTCATCATTATCATACAAACTATTGTATATAAAAGATTTTCAAAATATTTTTTTTACATGTGCTTGGTTAAATAAAATTCGTTGTATTTTGAATGATTGAGGTATGTCATATATTTGGAACATGCAGAATTGTATTTCTGATAAATGGTTGAAATTAGTAGTTAAAAATAATTTAGTGGATCAATTTAAACAAACATGGACTTCAATGATTGAAAATTCATCAAAAGGGGATAATTATAAGTTATTTAAGCATGATTTAAAATTTGAAGATTATTTGGATGTATTAGATGATAAGCAAAAATTCTTCCTTGTTAAATTTAGGACTTCAAACCATAGGCTATCCATAGAAATTGGGCGTTGGCGTAATATAAAAAGGGAAAATCGGATTTGTAACCTGTGCAACGGAAGAAACTTAGGTGATGAATTTCACTATCTATCTGAATGTCCATCTTTGTCAAATGAATGTAAGAAGTATTTTGAACCACACTTCATAAATAGACCAAATATACTCAAGTTTTGTAATCTGATGATTATTCAAAATCAGTTAGCGTTTTATGTAATATGTGTAAATATATCAGAATTGTAAATATGAGGGTATGTTCTCCAGGTTGATCCACCTTCTAGCTTCCTTTAAATGTAATAATATGTGTTATTGTTGTTATCTCTGTAGTGACTGTACCTTTGTAAAATTGGTTATGAGAAATAAAGATATACTGTCCTGATAAAGAAATTTTGCCCAGTGTTTGTAACTTTATAAAGCGATCATTAGAAGCGTGAATATGAGGTTCACGTTGGTCAAATCATATAAAACATAATATTGTTTTTATCAAACAGTGGTACAAATGTAGTTCAATGTATTTGTTTATATATATACATTGTCTGTTTAATGTCCGTTTATGTTTGTATGTACATGTATTGCTATATCCAAAAGGATTTTATATGCAATAAAAAAAAGAAAAAAAAGATCCTTTAATCTCAAGAGACTATACTAGGTGAGTTCAGAGGGAAAATGCCAGGGATGTTACAAAATGAGGACAAAGTTGACATAATGTTGCACGCTATATGCAAAAAACTTAAAAATACAAAATGGGCAATTAGAATCAATAAATCAAAGGACAGACAACACAATGGCCAAAAGAAAAAAGACAATAGAAAATACAAAAATCTACAAAACACCACACAGAAAACCAAAGATCGAGCAACACGAACCCCACCAAAAACCGGAGATCGTGGAGAAAATCATTATTGGTTTGCACGGGTCCTACTAAAATGCGCCCGGGAGCACCCGAGAGCGTCCGGGAATGCCTGGGAGCGCCCAGGGTCAGCCCGGGAGCGCTCGGGAACAGAAAATAGCACCCGAGACTTTGAAAGCCCTTTGGAACCCTATATTGCTTATGTATGTGAAGGTTCAGGTCAAGAAATAAATATGCAGCCCGGAACGAGACATGAAGTTGACTAGCGAATATAAAACAAGCGCCCGGGAGATGTAACTAAAAACATGAGGTTGTTAAATGTTTCCACGATTTTATTGTTGTTTTATCTATATTTTTTCAACATTTGTTGCCAGTTTGTCTTTTTTTTTTTTTTCTTTTTTTTTATAATCATTTCACTAAAATAAAACAATCTATCCACGGGAATCTATCCGTTATGTTAATCTAAAATTTCATGTTTTTTTTCTGTTAATTACATTCTTTTTCGTTGCTTAATTTATTTATTCATATTTAATTTTAACATAACATGGTTTGTAGCTTTGTGTCGGTACGTCTTTTTTTCTTCACTCTCTATTTCAGTATGCATAGTCGCGCGTGTCATGACATTATAATCGGCACGCTTTAATTAATTAATCAATTATCACCTTCGATAGGGAAAGTGTGCAAACTCCTTGATTGAAGATTAAGGTTTATTATAATAATCTAATTAGAATGTTTCATCAAAAAAGATAAAAACAATTTTTCAGTTCCCGGGCGCTATTTTCTACTCCCGAGCGATCCCGGACTGTCCCGCGTGCTCCCAGGCGTTTCCGGACGCTCCCGGGCGCATTTTAGTAGGACCGGTTTGCACAGTTTTTGCCTTGTTAAAAATCACAGAAAACCCATTTTTCAATTTGCATTTCATACCTGATAAATCAAGACATTTTCTACATAATATGCCAATATGAAAGATAAATAAACAAAATTATTTTTTCATCTTCAAAAACAGGCATGTTATGGAATTATTGTAGATTTATAAAGTTCAACAATATTGTATAAAAACTATATTATTTTAGATGAAAACAAAGATATACATGTACAGTATAGTCCTTGGGGTATTCAACGATCGAAACTATATTTATATATTAAACTAATAGAACAGAACTTTAAATAAACAATAGAACTACAAAATGTACTACTTACCAGCCAATGTACCATGGTTTTGCCTCTCTTTTCATCGATGCTCGTTCTTCACTCATTTCGAATACTTTTCCAAGAGAACTGAATTCTGTTTTGTATGGAAAGAACTGACAATTTTTTTCTACATTTTCAAGTGCTTCACTGCCAGGACTGAAAATCTCTTTAATAAAACTGTAACTAAAAACTTTTGTTGCTGTCCAGTTCCTTGTCCCATCAGATATCACCACTGGTCGACCAGTGTATGCATATTTGCGCTCAAAATTATCCCTACTAATGTTCTGTATATGGTCTATTTGGTGCACATTCTCACAAAATCCACATTCAATTGGTGGGTTTATAGATTCTATGATACCCTCTGGTACATAGGCAATACATGGTTCTTTTAATGGATTCATATTGTACCACTGAAACCACCAAACAAGGATATGCGTGTTGGAAAACGGCCATTCTGTAACAAAGATAAATAAAGCTGTAATAATAGCTATACAAAGAGTCTTACAGAAAAATCCAACATAATGAAAACGCTTCACTGATTTTTGAATTTCTCTGATCCCACTCAAATGTCGAAAATCTTCAGGTTTGAGCCCCAACTGGATACTTTTATGGTAAACTTCTTCGAAAATCTTGCGTGGTGGTCTCGAAGAAAATGGGTGGATTTCAGCCTTGTCTGTCGATAATAATTCGGTATCATTTTCATTTAATTTATGTACGCGATTTTTCATTATTCTGTTGGGTTTTTAACAAGGAAACAAAACTCGCTTCTGTCACTAAACGTCTCACGTAATTTATTACATGTTTTTGTTGCCTTCATTTATTTATACTTTCTTCTTTTCGGTTTCTCTCTGCTGTATTGGATAATTTCCGAAAAATGTCTGACGACCACAAAAAAGCAACCGACAGTCACTTTAATAATCACATTTACCGGTACTTCCAAGAAGTCCTCTATATGTCAATAATATGGAAAAGTTCAGGAAAATATGTTGCAATGCACACCGTAACTGAATCATTGATCAATTTCAAATCAAACTAATACTACAGAATACAATATTTATTTATTTCCAAATTAGGGCCCATTCAGACATTACAAATAAAAATTACATTTATTACACCACAGAACACCTGCACCAAGACACTTCGCTCATACATGAAAAAAAAATAAGCTGCTTAAGTAAGCATTTATTATGAATGATCCAACCTAGGAGTAATAAAACCGCCCTAGATATAACCCACCATAGCGATAGAACATAGTTAAAAAGACGTCATAACATTTGGATTTACTGCATTATATTTTACTAATTACATCACATTATATGCCCAAGTAGTCCGAGATTCTTCTGCCGTCCGACGGCTGTCCCACCGCTCCAGCAAGTCGAAAAAAAGCCGTCGGACGGCAGAGGAATCTCGGACTAATGCCCAAGTTATTTGAAATTGCAGATACGACAAATCCCAACAGCACAGGCACTTGTTTCATTCAAAAAATAAATGTCTTCCTCTTCCTTACTTCAAGGTAAGCATCTGCCCTTTACCCCTTCCCCACTTCGCCTCAATATTTTTCGCTTATTTGTGATCCTTTCGCTGACCCAATTACATCGTTACACTCCCGAGATATTTCTCTTTTCGACTGCCACATATAAATATATCTAACGGGCAAATTGGACAAAAATAGTAAGCGAATGTGGCTTATTAAAAATTTCAGTCAATGAAACGGATACAACCACTTCCGATTTGCGCTGGATTTTTCATATGCATTCGGAATTCTCTAGACCGGCCATGTGTAACAATGCCACCTGATCATCCCCTCTCAAATGTAAAGTAAGCCTTTAAAATACAGATAATTGTTCCAATGCAGATTATAAAAAAAATTTCAACTCCAAATTACTGACATTTGGAGTCATTGGAGTCATTGGCATCCACAATAAGAGCTACTCCAAACATCAAAAGCATTAAATTACCACATCCATCCGATCAAGAAAACGAACCAAAACTTAATATGTTTGCGGATGACACACAATTATTTAATAGGGACGAAGAATCAATCGAAGAAACATTTAAAGTATTGAATATACATGTATATGAAAAAAGCATCAGGGGCAAAAATAAATTTAAATAAAACAGTAGGAATGTATTTAGGTCGCTGGAAAAATTAAACTCCAAAATTTAAACAAATAAAATGGTCTAAGGATTCTATGAAAGTTTTGGGTCAAACTTTTTACTCTTACAAAAACCAATGACAAAACTAGAAGTATTGGATCAACCTTTATATGGCAACTCAAATATTGTTTTCAATGGCCAGCCTATTTTTTTCCCACACGTGGATGTATGGGATTGTGAAACAATTAATTTTAAAGATTCAAACTTTATATTTAATTCACTGATCGATAAAAGAAACTGGATTTCACAATGGGCGAGGTTGAAAAAGGCAATAAAAGGTGATCTTAAAAATATACTTCATGAAAACGAAAGTAATATTTAGTCCTAGCAATCAAAATCGAAAACCTTTTAAATTACAGGAGACCTATAAAATATACGACAAAAAAATAATAAACTGCTAACCAATAAAGATATTTCTATGCGTAAATTGCAAATAATTTTTATTATTGATATAGAACCTATTTGTCAAAATAAATGGAATATTTATTTTAATAAAAATTTGCCGTGGAGAAAAATATGGACGAACTTGCGTATAAATCAAGCAACAGGAAAAGCAAACCAGTTAAGTTGGAAAATTATACATGATACAGAAGCTAAATTACAAAAAAATGGGCGATCTATGAATGGTTTATGTCATTTTTGTGATACTCGAGTAGAAACTTTGAAAAATAAATATTTTACGACTGCAGTCATACAACAAAATTGGGTAAAAATCATATCGGCGTTAAAAAATTACATGAAGTCTCGTGATATAAAAAATATAGATATTAATGAGATTACGGAAGAACATTTATTTTTAGGGATTTATGATACAATTTTGATGTATTAAAATACGACATTAATACATTTATCTGATATCATATTATTGTTCAGAAAGTAGATTAAAACATAAACTTTATTGACAGAGGGAAATGTTGATTGGGGGTATAAGATAAGATAAGAAAACTTTATTTGAATTCGGTTTTTTGTATAACAATAAACACAAGCTCTCGGGGGCTTTTTACCGAATATACATAATAGCACAAGATACATACAAATATTAACATAATCATATAAACACACATATAAAGCACATACAGTTAGCAAATGCAACATAAAAAGCACAAAAATAAAGGACATACTAAAACATGCTGAAGCAATATCAAGCAAACATAAAATAACTAAGCAGCATTAAAACTTGGAAAAAGCACTAAGAATAAAACAGAAAGCTGAATATGTTATCTGCATGCAGAACAACGACATACTGAGCCATTCCAGGACTGAATCAAACTTTTAAAGTGGTTGAAACTGTTTTCAGTTCTGAAATGGTTCGGAAGGTCGTTCCACAGAGTTGCAGCTGCAAACATGAATGATTTTTTGCCATGCCTTGTAGTTCTAACTTGAGGTACATCTAATATGTTCGAATACCTGAAAGCATATTTAGAATTCTTCACATTAACTAAATCATGAAGGCATACAGGAGCTAATTTGTTAACGTTTTTATATGTCTCCAAGGCCATTGTCCTAATACGTCTGATCTGTAAGGAGGGCACTAGAGCTTTTTCAAGAAGGTTGATATATGAACTGGTGTAGTCATCGTATACAAAGCGAAGTGTTCTTTCCTGCACTTTCTCTAATTTTTTTGAATTTTTATCGGTACAAAAATGCCAAGCTAAAGGGCAGAAGCTAAAGTTACTGAGAATGAAAGTGTGGAATATAGTTAATTTGCTTAATCTGTCTAAATATCGTCCCAAACGTTTAAGTATATTCAGTTGCTGTGATGCCTTCCTACAGATTGAACTGATATGAATGTCAAAATTTAATTGATAATCTATTTCAATTCCTAAAAGTTTTACTGTCTCTTCACATGAAAGTGTAGAATTCTGTATACAAATCTTCATGTTTTTGTCAAAAGTCTTCTTCCCAACCGCAAGTACCTGAAATTTATCTGGATTAGGCCTGCATTTTGTTAACTTTAAACCAATTAATAAGAACATTTGACTCTGATTCTAAAACTGAGGTAAGTACATTAAAATCAGGATGACCATAAGACAAAGTATTGTCATCCGCATAATTATATAAAGTACCCTTTTTTACAAAATAAAAAATATCATTAATAAAGACATTAAAAAGTAGAGCCCCAAGATTGACCCTTGGGGTACCCCTTTTTGGACGTCAGACCAACTGCTCAGGATACTATTAATTTTAATTTGTTGTTTCCTATTTGATAAGTAGGACTCAAGAAGGGATACAGAATCAGTGGACATACCTTAGGCCGAAAGTTTATCCAATAAAATATCATGGGGTAGGCAATCAAATGCCTTGGAAAGATCCATTAGGACTGCGGCAACATACAGATTTTTTTCAAGGGCATTCCGCCAGTCCTCTAATAACCTGAGCAGGGTTGTCTGACATCCATGACCTCTTCTAAAAGCACATAAATACGGATTAAAAATATTGTCAAAGAAATCAGACAATTGCTGTTCTAAAATTTTCTCAAAAATCTTTGAAAAAATGCATAGTACACTTACGGGTCTGTAGTTAGTCTTCAAAATTGGATCATTCTTTTTATATAAAGGTGTTACTTGTGCTTTCTTTAATTTATCCGGAAAAACACTCTGATCTATTGACATATTTAAAATACTTGTAATCTGACGTGCAATAATAGAGGCTACATTTTATTATTTTTGCAGGTATACCATCAGCACCTGTTGCTTTTTTGATGTTGATATTATTTATAATCTTTTCAACTTTATCTGTTGTTACCTTTTCAAAAACAAATTTGTTTGTTCAATCATTTTGTTTCTTTATTTCTATTAAACTTGGATGATCAGAAGATCAGAGTATCTTTTCCTATATTCTCAGCTACAATGGAGAAAAAATTATTAAAGTGATTGGCTACTTCTTTTTGATCATTTACAATCTTGTCAGATTCATTAAGCACAATTTTTTGTTCTCCACTGGACCCCTTTTTCGAAAAGAATGGCTTAATAGTTTTTTCATGCTTGTTTAACACGTTGATGAAATATTTTTCATATTCATTATAAACAGAATCTACTTCATGACATGTTTGATTGATCTTAATTTGTTCTATATCATCATTGAAATTTTTAATATCAAAAGTCTTGTAACTTCTATAATACCTGAGCTTTTTTGGTTCGTGAAGAACTTCACCTTTGATAACAGTACTTATAATGTTATGGCAGTCACTGACACCTGTTGGAACATTTTGTGACTTAAAACATAACGATTTCTTGTTTGTCATTATTACATCTACTAGTGATGGGATACAGCCCTTTTTGAAACAGGTTGGACCATTAACAAGTTGTGATAGATTGAAAATATCACAGAAATCATTCAAGGTAGCACTTTTATCTGAATTGAGCATGTCACAATTCAGGTCGCCAAATAATAACATATGTTCATAATGTATTAAAGATCTATCAGCAAATCTGGAGAAATGTTCAATAAATTCATTGTTTGACATAGAAGGGGGTTTATATGCCCCAGCAATCAACCACTTTCTGTCCGGCACTTATATATACTTCATGACACAGAGTTTCAATTTTTTCACTCTCTAAAGATTGTTTTCTGCTGGATGGAATTGTCTTCTACATGATTCTGTTTTTGGCAAACTCTGGTGCTTTATATTCTTCACGGGATAATTCTCTGTAAGATGATTTCATTTCGCTTTGCAACTTCCTTCCAATATCTAACTTTGGTATTTCAGCTATGAATCTGCAAATCATTTTGCGTTCAATACTTATAATTACATTTTATCCAACAATCGTGTGGTTTTAAAGTTCTATATTGCAGGATAATCATATTACTCGCGTATTCCAGTCGTAGTTTTCAGTAATGAATTGAATTCATTTTAATTTAATTTATTCAACAATATAACTCCCAGCTGGGCTTAAGGTAAAATGTATTCGTTTGTGGCGATTTTAAGATACGCCTTCTAATAATGTGATTGTATTCGTCAATAGATGAACACTATTTCATGAAGAAGATTCAGTATTCAAAATCTATCAGAAATGTTCAACAAACCCCCCAATTTCGGCGAAAAAAGATACTTGTTTGTTATTATTCTTCATTCAATTTCAGATATACCTTTCTTAATTTATGAAATGCCGCTTACAACCATGTTCTACTTTCATTTTGTACGCAGTTGCTTTAAAGCATCACTATAATCCCCTGTTTAAAGATGACAGTGATTTTAAGATGATTATTTCAAATGAAAATATTTCTAAAAAGAGAGCAATCTAAAAGGGAAGCATACAAAAAATTATTATACAACTCATAAAATTATGTCAATGTTAGCGTGACAATGTCAATACCCCAGCAAAACTAAACCGGCAGCATGTTGAGAAACCGGGGAATTCTTATAATTTCGATTGCTGTTTTTGTGGCGAGTTTAATTTTAGCGGAATCATGGGTACTATCACTAGAGAGCAGACTTAGAGGACGGATATTGAGAATTCAAGTTGTGATGATTATACAAGCTTTAATTTCAATCATGTCATTATTTCTGTGGACGAATTTGTCGACACTGCCCCAGGTCAAAGATCAATCAAATTATACAACTCCTCCAGCCTGGTCCCAGTTTGTGTGGAAATGTATATTGCTTTGTTATATTATTCTAGCCCATGGTAGCTATATATCAAATGTTTTGCTTGTAAGGACAGAACCAACTTTCATTGCGTTAGTGTGCTATTTTTGTTTAGGACTACATGTGCAAATATTTACATTTCTTATTTTAATTAAGGTGTTCAATTTCATTTTAAAAGTTGTTAGAAAAGGACCAGTGAGAAAAAATACCTCAGCACTACTGGCAATTATTTGTGCCTTGTCAATGACAACTTATGGTTACTATAAAATCAACCAGCCACCAGTTATTAAGAATGTAAGCATACCCATCAAAGATTTAGGTTCAAGTTTAGATGGTTTCACAATCACGCTACTCAGTGACATTCACTTGGGGCCAACTGTTGGAAAGAAGCAGCTTGAAACTGCAGTACATATGAGCAACAATTTGGAATCAGGTATGATAAATGATTATATTTCAATTCAATATTTTAATGGAAATAGCACAGTATATTGGCGTGATCCAATTAACATTAAAAGTACATCACAAGATAAAAGACATTTAGTTATAACATAATTGTTAAAGTATTCATACATTGTATATAAAAACGGAGACATGTACACATCTCTGATAATAATGATAATGCAGTGTGAAGATCAGTTTTGGTCGACTGATGGATGTTCTCTCAAAAACATGGCTTCTTTGATAAATTTGCAAACTAATTTTGCATCATGTATTACTGCAGGATTAATAAAATCATTGATTTGATTAAAATCATATATGTTTATAAAAGGAATATTATATTCATTTCTTAATAAATTATAATAGTAATGTGAGTAAACATAAACATAAAAACATATCAAATCAACTTCACTTTGGTGTATTCCCATGGTGGGGTTGGGGTGGTGTGACTGAAGGGCATTACTTCTACAAATGTACTGCTGGAATATGTTGACTTGTTCAGTTTTCAAATATATGATTGGATCATAAATTTCCCCTAGCTTCTTTTGCTTGAGCAAATTCTTCTGTAATAGCTAAGGAAAGTTTCTTTGATGGTCTAATTAATCTGAAAAAGGTATAAAATTGCTACTAGTATATGACTATCTTTGCAGTCATTCCCAAGGTCTGTCGAACATGTGGCAATGTCCAGTAAAAGTTGGTTTGATCCAGTAAAAGGTTATTCAATACTGGACAAAATGACCAGTTGGAATCTGAGCACCTCCTATGTGGAGTATGTGAATGTCCTGTAAACTTAATGCTGGGTTCAGTAATTCATACTCCTTTACTGGACTGAATGTCCATTTAACTTCTTTTTATATTACCTTGGGAAACACTCACTCTTTGGATTTTTTGTTATTATGTAAATTGCTGCCACCTTGCTGCAACATTAATTGTTCCTCTTTGTCAATTTTATCAATGCATCCTTGTGAAATGTATAATGTACTATGTTATTAATAAATAGAAAACATATGAATGAGTTCATTTTTCTTTCAGATGTTATTGTGATTGTTGGAGACCTTGTTGATGGTTTGGTAACAGACCTTAAAGATGCTGTACAACCTTTACAGAATTTAAAGTCAAAACATGGAGTTCTTTATGTAACTGGTAAGAAAGAATATCAAGAAGAAAAAACAAAAATGGAGTTCTTTATGTAACACTAACAGGTGAGATAAAGAATATCCAGAAAAAAAATAGTGGATATGAAGTTAAAAAAAATGCATTACATGATCAGAATATGCATTTAATTAAATTATTTGAAATTTACATTTGCAAAGTTATGTTTCTATTTTAATAGTTAATGAGATAATAATAATAGAACAACTTTGCTCACCAGTAGAATAGACTTTCCATTATTTTTGTGTGTATCCAATTACAATCTGATTAATATCTTATTTTAAATATGTTAAGCTCTATTAAAGTAATATGAAAGGCAAATATCGTGGAATTTTGGGATTAAATATTTTCACTTAATGTTAACTAAAATCAACTGCATGACATTAAAAATCCGCTCAAAAGCAGATTTTAAGAGCAAATCATAAAATATTTGACAGCAGATAATTCTGTTTTCCCGTACAGTAATGCAAATGATATGTGCGTGACCCAAGATTTGAACTCTTTCTGGGAGATTATCGCTCATGCGCACTGTTCAGTTGATGAAAAAAATGTCGGATGCAAGTAAAAATATATTCCGTGTGTACCACATAAGAATAATTACACCAAAAAAAATGGTTCACACGACATGAAACAGACAGATTCCTCAATAATCATTGTCAGGAATGTGTGCGTGCTTACCTCAGCATCCATGATTGTTTATCTTTTCGTCATGAGGTTATGATCGGCAATCATCGGAACAAAACAACCGAAAGTTAATCAGTCTCCACAACAATGGCGAGGACGATAAACATGCACACGGATTTGCAGATTTCTAATTGCATGGTGGGAACATATTGTGACTGAATAGCTTAGTAAAGGTACCGCCGTATTTCAAATTGAATTTTCAGGGAAAAAATTTCTTCACCCAATACTGGTGTACAACTGACACAGCAGGATTTAACGTTTCATGGAGGTCATATATTTTAATTTGTCTTATCTTTTCCCTTTCTGTCTGTAGGTGAACACACTGGCAATATTTTGCTACCTGTATTTTTATTGGACACTTTAATGTTCAGTTCGATATTTCACTTTTCACTTCTCTAATAGAACACTTTGAATAGAACTTTGTCATTTGAACTGACTCTTTGCAGAAATACTCAATCATGGAGGGCCCTGATTCCTCTCTCTCATTATTCTAATTCCTCCTTTTTTTAATATGATCATCTACATTGTATATAGTTCTTGATTGATAAATAATAAATACATCTTCATAGGAACTAATCTGAAATATGAGCAGAAACATTACATGAATGATATATTGGTGGTCCAAAAAATTATCTTCATTTCTCTCCAATGTTGCTGCCAAAATTCATAGCACTGATAGTTTCCAATTTATGGGTGTATTATAACAGATGTTTGAAATATAGCTGTTAACCAGATTTTTTACTGATTTCATGCATTTTTAGGAAATACCTACATATACATGTATGACTATTGGTATCATGCAAGTCACTGGCGAACTTTATCACATAATGTATAGAGTACACCTCGCCTGAGCGGGATTCGAACTCACAACTTTTTAATGGTGGTAGGCACTATTGCACAGGTAGTTGTAAATCCAGCTACCATATGATCATGATAACGACGACCACTTCACTCGTATGAAGTTGGTGGTATAAATGCAAATTTTGTCGCTAAAAGTAGGTACATGTAATTTGTTCCTAGTATTTTAAAGAAACACTCACCCTTTTTCAGATTGAATAAACTAAAACAGTCATCATAACTATATTATCTTGACAGGCAACCATGAATATTATACAATGGATGTTGAAAACTGGATGAACAAGCTTAAGGAATTAGGTATTACAGTTTTACACAACGCCAATGTTAAAATACCATATGATAACAATAACAATGCCTTATGTTTTGTTGGGACAGATGACTTAGAAGCAGATAGAATCAAGTAAGCAGATTGATAATGATATGTGAAAACTTTTCTACCTGACATTGATGACTCTACATCTGGTCTCAGGAGGAGTTGATGTACAATAGTTCTTCTCTTATAAGCCCACCCCTTTTGCGATGCCAAAGTGGCCTTATAAGAGGGATTGCCCCTTGTGATGGGGACAATTTAGTAGTATTATACTATCTCCATGCATCTGATTTTTGCATGGTAAGAGGGGTGGCCTTTGGTGGGAGTATCTTTAACAGAGGGATACTTGGTGGGAGTGGCTTTATTAGGAGACTTAGTGGGAGTGGCTTTAATAGAGTGATACTTGGTGGGGGGGGGAGGTATTAGAGGGATACTTGGTGGGGGGGGGGGGTATTAGAGGGATACTTGGTGGGGGTGGCTTAATTTGGAGACTTTGTGGGAGTGGCCTTATTAGAGGGAGACTTGGTGGGAGTGGCTTTATTAGAGGGAGACTTCATGGGAGTGGCTATATTAGTAGGAGACTTGGTGGGAGTGGCCTTATTAGAGGGAGATTTGGTGGGAGTGGCTTTATTAAAGGAATACTTCAAGGGAGTGGCTTAATTAGGAAACCTGGTGGGAGTGGCTTTATTAGAGGGAGGCTTGGTGGGAGTGGCTGTATTAGAGGGAGACTTGGTGGGAATGGCTTTATTAGAGGGAGACTTGGTGGAAGTGGCATTATTAGAGGTAGACTTGGTGGGAGTGGCTTTATTGTAGGGAGACTTGGTGGGAGTGGCCTTATTAGAGGAAGATTTGGTGGGAGTGGCTTTATTAGAGGAAGACTTGGGGGAGTGGCTTTATTAGGAAACTGGGTGGGAGTGGCCTTATCAGAGGAAGATTTGGTGGGAGTGGCTTTATTAGAGGAAGACTTGGGGGAGTGGCTTTATTAGGAAACCTGGTGGGAGTGGATTTAATAGAGTGATACTTGGTGGGAGTGGTTTTATTAGAGGGATACTTGGTGGGGGTGGCTTAATTAGGAGACTTGGTGGGAGTTGCTTTATTGGAGGGAGTGGCTTTATTAGGAAACTTGGTGGGAGTGGCTTTATTAGAGGGAGATTTGGTGGGAGTGGCTTTATTAGAGGGAGATTTGGTGGGAGTGGCTTTATTAGAGGAAGACTTGGAGGGAGTGGTTTTATTAGGAAACCTGGTGGGAGTGGCTTTATTAGAGGGAGATTTGGTGGGAGTTTCTTTATTAGGAAATTTGGTGGGAGTTTCTTTATTATAAGATTTGGTGGGAGTTTCTTTATTAGAAGATTTGGTGGGAGTTTCTTTATTAGAAGATTTGGTGAGAGTTTCTTTATTAGAAGACTTGATGGGAGTTTCTTTATTAGAGGGAGACTAGAGTATTGACATACTCTTATCTTTTATTAATTGTGGTTAAACATTAAATGTTCAATAGTCTGTCTTTATCATTTGTTTTTTTATGATACCTTTATATTTAATTAACTATAAGTCATTTTTGAACTCATTGTTGTTACCAGATTGAGGTAATGAGGAAGTCATAGTATCTACATAAACCACAGACCATTATTATTTACTTGGTAAACTTTCTCACTCAAAAGCACAAGTAGAGCACACCTCACATATAACATGAAGCAGAATTATACTAGATAGACAAGTCAATCAGATTGACCCAACATATTTACATTTTGTTCTTATGGGCAGTTACTGATAATTTAAGTTTTCGGATATGGTAAGCAGGAAAAATGGAGGCTACTATTCCCAACGTTACTTTAACTACAAAAGAAGTAAATTGTGACCTTAAGCCTTGCACATAAAGCTTAAATCAAACGTATCCCCTCTGGTGAGTATGTCATTGGTTTACAATATACAGTTAAATATACATTGTATGTACCTGTATATGCTATTGTGTTGGACTGTCCACCTCTATTAAGCAATAACTTGCATTATGTGACCTTAATTTTAATATTCCTATGCAGTGTGTTTCATTTTAACTAAACTTGTATTTAACGACCACCTGTGTTATGTGACCCTATTTCAATGTTCCTCTGGAAGGTCACATACAACAGATTTGACTGTACATTGTAGCTATCATACTGTAGTGTGAAAAGTTACATTTTAACAGTGTTAAATCTTTAGATATGATGGTCATGGAATGAGACTAGATACTGCCATAGAAGGATGTTCCAGCACACAAACAGTAGTATTGTTAGCACATCAACCTAAAGCTGCCAAAGATGCCATTATGTCAGGACACAAAATAGATCTCATTCTTTCTGGTAGGTTTAGTTGTACATTGTTAATACATTTTGGTTTTCATAATATTACAATCTGCATCAGTGGTGTAATGGTTAGCATGCTCACCTTGAGTGTGGTAGATTGTGGATTCGAGCCCCAATCGGGTCAAATCAAAAACTATAGAATGGTATTTGTAGTTTCTCCACTACGCATGCAGCAATAAGGAGAAAGAGGAAAATCTGGTTGGCTCGGAATCAGGATAATGTGTCCGAGTGGGACGACATGTCTATATGAAGACTGTTGTTCGAGTGAGCTAACACTATAAAAATCCAGCTACGAGTGTTAGTTTAGTACAAAATGAGCCTCATCATCATTTCATTGAAAATTAACGTCTTCTCTCCATGATATGGCTGAAAAATTGCTGAGTTGGCGTTAAACAACAATCACTCACTCACTCATAATGTTACATGCCTTCATGAGTGCAATTATTTGAACATTCTCCCTTCCACCGAACATAGCAGATATATTGTTGTCAATCAAAACCTCAAGCATTATGATCATGTCAGTTTCAGAGACTTTTTGTTAGAATCAGAGTACTGGTAGTTTTTAACAAAACATGGTTTTGAGTACAAGGACCTCTAATGGAGGGGTTTCCATGGCCACAATCATTTGATCACAGTTATAGTCTATCACATCTAAAGTTTTTTCTTTCAGGATTTCTGCTCATTTTGAGGTATACTAGATACAACTTAATGTGATAGAATTTGTTAGCGAGATGTTTTCTCAGAATTTTCTGATTTCCTACACCAATGAAAGTGACCACCACGATAATTTAAAATAAATGCAAAAAAGCCTAGGTAATCTAACTGTCCAATGGAAAGGTACATTACCATATACGAGGCTGTTATAGAGAGGTGTGCAAACCAAAATCTAGCTATCAAGAAGGGAGGGTTGAGATTATATTACCTGTAATACACCACCATTTGTTGTGCCTCTCCCTCATTATGTTGTGAATATCATGGTGAACTGGAGGAGGGTATACCTTTCCACTGAATATTGTAATGGAAATTTTATCCTGGTCACAAAGATGCAAAATGTAAAACTTTTACATATGATGTCCAAAATACTGGTATGTTGTATGTAATAGTGGTTTTCTTTTGGTGTTAAAGTATACTCCACCAACAAGTGATGGCGAAGCTGTCATCTAGAATTAATATTGTTGATTGATTATTGCTTAACATTCAATGCACAATATTTGAGCTATATTCAGGACGAGAGCAAGTTCAATAATATATAAAAACTATATAGAAATGGGTGAAGAGACAGGTCATCCTAATCAACAACATTTGACTGCCACTGAAAAAATATGGAGAGTTGGGTAGGGACAAAAATTTTAGTTCTATGTATCGTTTATTCTTTTTCGAAATCTACAAAAGAGGTCTTTAGTGTGCAGGGAGCATGGCACTTTCCAAACATGTTACCCATTATGGTCCATGGTCAGGTTTTCTGTATAATAATCTGACAACCTCCCCATTGAGAGGGCTTCTCCAAGCCACAAACAGGTGACGTGCTGCACAGCTCTTGGAACCTTCACCAGTACTCAGTGATAAAGTTGAAAGCGGAATTACATGTCAACAAACAATTAAATAAGACATGAAATGTTTACTATATTTTATTTTATTTTCTTTCCAGGACACACTCATGGTGGACAGATGTTTCCTATCATTATAGGTGCCTACCTCTTCAATCCATTTTATTTTCTTTCCAGGACACACTCATGGTGGACAGATGTTTCCTATCATTATAGGTGCCTACCTCTTCAATCCATTTTATTTTCTTTCCAGGACACACTCATGGTGGACAGATGTTTCCTATCATTATAGGTGCCTACCTCTTCAATCCATTTTATTTTCTTTCCAGGACACACTCATGGTGGACAGATGTTTCCTATCATTATAGGTGCCTACCTCTTCAATCCATTTTATTTTCTTTCCAGGACACACTCATGGTGGACAGATGTTTCCTATCATTATAGGTGCCTACCTCTTCAATCCATTCTATTTTCTTTCCAGGACACACTCATGGTGGACAGATGTTTCCTATCATTATAGGTGCCTACCTCTTCAATCCATTTTATTTTCTTTCCAGGACACACTCATGGTTGACAGATGTTTCCTATCATTATAGGTGCCTACCTCTTCAATCCATTTTATTTTCTTTCCAGGACACACTCATGGTGGACAGATGTTTCCTATCATTATAGGTGCCTACCTCTTCAATCCATTTTATGTTGGACTTTATCAACAAGACAAAACTCATGTCTATGTTACACCAGGGACATACTACTGGGGATTCCCAATGAGAATTTTAACTCAACATGAAATTACTAAAATCACATTGGTTTCTGTTTGATCAAGTTTATTTGTAGGAACTTGCATTTATATTAATTCACATTTGATCTCTGTTGTTCAATCGTATATCCAAATGGCAAAAATATTAAAAGATCTACTTTTTTTATGCCCCCGCGACGAAGAGTTGGGGAGGCATATTAATTTACCCCTGTCCGTTTGTCCGTCCGGATATAGATACATGGTTTGTCCGGCTATCTCCTCCTACAGTTTTGGAGCTACAGCTTTAATATTTTGTAGGATGTTTATACACATAATGGAGGTGTGCATGTCCACAGGATTTTGCTTTTCTTCAAATATTCTCAAAATTACAGGTAGTTGGACTTAGTCATTTTTTTCGTACTAGTTGCATAAAGGGAACATGGTTTGTCTGGCTAACTCCTCCTACAGTTTTAGAGCTACAGCTTTAATAGTTTGCAGGATGTTTATACACATAATGGGGGTGTGCATGTCCACAGGATTTTGATTTTCATCAAATATTTGATAATGACAGGTAGTTGGACAGGCGGGGACATCATTTGTGTCTTACAGACACACTTCATTTTAAAAAAATCACTCCTAACAAAACAACTTTGTCCATAATTATCAAGTGCGGGGGCATACTTCTTTTCTAGTTTTAATTTAGAACTTATTCATCAAGAGTTAATAATTAAGTTAATTGCAATGTTACTTTTTTTTTTTATTCTGTGTAATTTTATTGGAACACTGAAAATTCAAATACCAAAATATTACAAGGCAAAAAAAAATTACCTGTGTTTCCACTAACCCAAATTTGTAGTGCCTACCCAAAAGTCTGTAGTGTTCAAGCAATGTTAAAAAACCAGATCATTGTCCTGTATAATCTAGGTAAAATGTAAAAAAAAAAAAAAAAAGTTTTGCCTTCCTTAACTTATCCTTTTTTTTTTTTTAAAGATTGTTAGCCGAAATACAGGTACTTTTTTGATGATTCATCAATTGATGATATTTTGAAAAACTAAAAATGTACTGGTATGGATATTTGAAATTAGGAAATCATATCTTATACTATTTTAATGTATAATGATAAATAATCATAGATAATATTGATGAACAGTACAAAATGTATTAACTATTATGATATACATGTAGTGCCAAATTTTGCTTGTAAAATTAAAAATGCATATGTGCCAATATTTTTACTTTATTCTTTCTTGATAAATATATATATATATATATATATAGTAGAGCATTTCTGATGAGTAAAATAATATTGTACTTAGATCGATATTGCATTCCATACTTTCTCCTTAAAAGTTTAGTATGTGGTTCTGGATAAAAATGATATTTGCACATAAGCAACAAGCATATGAAAGAAAATAAAGGCAGAACAGGACATAGCATGCTAGAGGCAGGGATCAGTGCTGCTGAAGATGAATGAAATATTTGGTACTATATTATAGATAGACAGTATACATACATTGTTGGAAAATATATAATTAATTTGCACTCACTGCCAAACAGGACAGAAAAACTCGCCAACGATTTGCTTTTCTACCTATTTTTAAAGTGTGTATAAAAACTTATATATTTTCCAACAATGTACATATACTGTCGTATACACACTTTAGAAATGGGTAGAAAAGCAAGTTCTTTGGCGAGCTTTTGTGTTGTATATTTTTTGTTTTTTGTTGTTTTTTTGTGTGTGTTACAGTTCATAGTCATTTTCAGCATTCATTGAGTTAAAAGATATTATTTTTAAAATAATAACATACTATTTTAAATAAAATAGGTATGTCTTGTTTTCATATCTTAATTGTTTTAGAGTATTAGTAGCTGAAGATTTGCAAAAATAATTAGTGTTTTATGTGTTATTGACTTTGTTAGTTTTATAAAAATGAGCTTGTTTTGAATAAAGTTATTGTTTTTTTAATCTTGTATTTGTAATTAAGATATTGCCACTTAAGCTTAAAACAGTTTGTTTGGGGCCATCATGGTCATGATCGTATGGTAGTTGGATTTACAACTACCTGTGCAATCAGTGCCTATCACCACTAAAGTTGTGAGTTTGAACCCCGTTCATGGCGAGGTGTACTCGATACAACATTATGTGATCAATTTTGTCTGGGACTTGCGACAGGTCGGTGGTTTTCTCCGGTACTCCGGTTTACTCCACCAATAAAACTGGCCGCCACATTATAACTGAAAGACTGTTGAAAGTGGCATTAAACACCATACCCCCCTTAAACATAGAACAGTTTGTTTGATGTGTGAAATGGGAAAAAATAATGCATTAAAGGAGCTCCTCAAATATTCCAGAACCTAGTTACTGTGGTGATCCTGAATTAATTCAGGATTTAGTGAATATTTCAGAAAGTATCATATTTTTCTTTGAATAAGAAAAAATAAATAGAAATAAGTATTCTAGACCCTGCACCTTATTTAAAAGGGTACAAAAACAAACAAAAATTCTTATTTTCGTCCCTGCATCTTATGTAAAGGAGCAATTTTTTTGTGGAATTTACAGTTTCTAAATACTGAGACCTCCCTGATGTATGCAAGTTTATGGAGATCCCAAGTTACCACATAACATATAATTATGGTACCTGTTTATTACTGGAAAAGAAACTACATACTTGGTTGCTTCAATACACACTATGTGTACACTGTGTCACTCACTGGTCATTCTGTTTTAAGGAAGCTTAATTATACAGAACTGTCCATAGGTGCTTCCTACCAAATTTCAATTAATTTGGCCAAATGGTTTTAGAGAAGATTTTTTAATTGGTCAGTCACAAACAAGAACTGCCTATGGCGACCATGGAAATTTTGTACAGGCTAAGCGGTTTCAGAGGAACAGACTTTTTTTTAGAAATCAACCAACCAGAAACAATAATTGCCCATATATATATGGTGGCCATGTATGTTAACGGATCGGAACGAAATGAGCAATCTTAATTGAGGACCTTCCATATGTAACGGGAGCTTTTGTATGTGTACTCTAAATATATTTCAGGAAGTTCCGCCTTTCCCCCAATTTCACCTCAAAAGTTATCAGAAACACCTTTTGAGAAACCCCAAGAACTTCCCAAAACATTATGGTCAAGGCAATTTCTGTTCAGTACTCTCGCCGTGGAACGTTCGAGCACTGGCACTAGATTCGCATTCAAATATCGCCACCAATTTGAAAATTTTCAAAAATTTCTAAAATTTCAAAATTCTAAAATAAACAACAAAAAATTAAAGTTCAAAATTTTAAACAAATTTCAAAATGATAAATTTTCACAAAAAGTTAAACAGAAAATTTCTAAATTTTAATATTTAAATAATAATATTGAAAAATGATAAAACAACTATAGTCTACTTTTTTCCAGTGTTTAAAAAAATAAAGCAATTATAGTCTTTTAATATCGGTCAATACATGAATTTATCGACCCGTTAAAAGTATATTGACCTCGGACTTCTTCCTCGGTCAATATACTTTTGACGGGTCGATAAATCCATGTATTGACCTCATCAAAAGGCTATAATTGTATAATATTGGAAACACATAATTTTATTCACTGAAGTACATAGATGCATATCGCTTACTCTGGCATAAAGCTTAGCCGCGAAAATAAAATAAACCAGAAACAAATAGGTGGCAAACCACTAATTCACCAATCGGAGCTTAGAACATGTACGGAAGTAGTCCTTTTTAAAGAAAAAAGTTCCTTTCACTTTGTGTTATTGTGAAAACTACTGACTGGAATCTGATAATTAAAATTGATAATTGAAGTTAAATATATAGGGATTATTTTGAGCCCAAATTTGATGGATTTAGTTGTATTTCAATACCCCTATGGAGGATTTGATGCATGACCTATAAATACTGAATTTCTGGGGATGACCGAGTTATTTTTAGAGTAGGTGATTTCACTGCAAGATGTTAAACATGCCCTGAAATTTTGACAGAACGTAGAGGAATCATGTATGTTTCAGAAAATATATGGTCTTGGAGAGGTTAAACTTAAGATAAAATGGCCAGGTAGGCTCGAAAAAACAAAAATTTAGTAGAAAATGTTAAAGAAATTAATTAGTGGTATTACACCTTTATAGATGACCTATATGTTATATATGCTAGCTTCTCCTGACACCTTTATAACCGGTGACCTTAACATATTATTTACTACAACTTTATACGAGATGTGTTCGCCAAACGGCCGAAATGTCGTGAGCTTATCCAATAAACTGGAAGGATAACTTTAGAATTCATATGGATTCCGTCAGACGAGGATTATGCCAGACAATGGACAAAACGAAAAAAGGAGGACTTGGATACTCTTTCCGAATGGGTGAAGAATGCCAGGTCGTTGATACAAATTAGAATTAAAAACTCTAAATGGGTCAATGGGCATTCGCAAAACATCAATCTTTAAAGAACCAAATGTTGCTGAACCCCTGTCTCATCTCCATGATAAATATGTTGTACCTGTCGACAAGGCCCATAATAATATCGTTTTTGTATGTAAACACATTACATAGACTGCTTGATAAAGAAATTAGGTATTAACAATCCACTTGGCAACCCTACATATACTGCGACGACACTTACGAAAGAGGGAATCCTGGATAGTCATATATCTGTTTTTTGTGTTTCTTTGGAATTTCGACCAAAAATGAAGAACTGGATATACTTCACTCTACTGGATTCCTATATTAAACAAGTGTCCTTACGAACAGCGTTATATTGTTGGGTCTGCCAAATGCTCAACGAAATCTCTTTCCAAATTATTAACATGTATTCTATCAACGGTCAAGACTTGGCTTCAGAATTACTTTAATACTTTATTAAGCACAATTTCCACCCTAATCAGGGTCAATGGCTACATTGAATAGTCAACAATACATAAGCATACAATGTACAACATATAAACAAATTCAAAACACAATAGAACAAATGGAATCATGTGCCCCCTGTCCTCGAGTAGATTTGTATTATTAATATTGTCAAAGTCACTGAGAAAAACTTTTCTTACTTACAATTTAAAAAGAAATGGTTTTCGTCATCAAGAGTTTCACATTTATTGCACGTTCGTAAATGCCGAGGTATTTTATTATATCGTCCCGTTTCAATTGCCAGAGAGTGGTCACTTAGTCTAAATTTACAAATTAATCTTATTTCAAAATCTGGATATTTCAAGCAAAATTCCGACTTATTTTTAGACTTCAATGCTTTGAATAGAAAGAGTTTACTATTATTATCTATCGATTTTAATTTAACTTCATAGTCTTTATTTAGTGTATTTTTGTAATATTTTTTACAAGAATTCTTTTTCATATCTTGATTTCCAAGGTCCATTTTATTTTTAGTTCTTACATTACTGTAACACTAGCTACTCAAGGGGTGGTGTGAATCAGAGGTGCATTCTAGATCTGAAGAACTCTTTTTGGAAACACACAATTTTATTCACTGAAGTACATAGATATCTGGAAAACATAGATGCATATCGCTTACTCTGGCATAAAGCTTAGCCGCGAAAATAAAATAAACCGGAAAAAAAATAGGTGTCAAACCACTAATTCACCAATCGGAGCTTAGAACATGTACGGAAGTATTCCGATACCAAGATCTTGTCGAAATATATTCCGTCTCTGCAGAAAAGATTATAAACGATGGATTTTCATATGGTGAAAATGTATAAAGATAAAGAAGTCAACAAAAATGTCAAGAATATTTTTTTTTCAATGTGTGACGTAAAAGTGTCTTTGACATTTACTTCACTGATTGGTGCTGTTTTGACAACTGTTTTACCTGTTTTGTTCAAGTATTGTTATAAATACTGTTATAGTGACAGCCGGAAACTTTGAGCCGTAATGAAAGCGGGAGGTTTGGCGCTTTAAAATCTGATTCAACCCACCATTTCTTTAGAAATGCCTGTACCAAGTCAGGGTCATTACGGTTTTCACAGTTTTCCGGTTGTTGACTGATTTTGTCTGTTTATATACTTATGAGTTTTGACTTTCCCTTTGTAAGATTGTTCGAAGTTCGGTAATTTTGTTATTACCCTTAATTAATACGTATACAGGGGCTTCTCACCTTTCATCCCGTTTTGAAGAAACTTTATACTTTATCCCATGGTTGTTTCCTACCAAATTTCAATTAATTTGGCCAAGTGGTTTTAGAGAAGATTTTTTTAATTGGCCAATCACAAACAAGAATCGCCTATGGCGGCCGTGAAAATATTGTACAGGCTAAACGGTTTCAGAGGAGAAGATTACCGCTCGTGGTAAAATATTCGGCATAAAGTGCCAACCCGTGGTAAAAACAATATAAATATATGGCTACCGATAATTATTTCTTAATTAGAGGACTGAACGTCGATCTGAGTATATCATATTTCGAAATGCACTATTTATGTTCTCGTAGTTGTGCGATATGCTTATAGTTGAAACATCGCAATCGAGTTTCAGTAGAATCATTGACATTCCATACCATAATATACATGTGTAGTGGAATTCGCAACCAGTAGATCTGCTATTTATAGATTAATGCGTGCCTTTTTCCGTATCAGGACTGTTATCATCCCGAGAGACCGATATCGGCCAGAGGGCTTTAGCCCGAGGGTCGATATCGGTCGAGGGATGATAACAGTTCTGATATGGAAAAAAGGCATGCATTAATCTATTTATCACATATTTCAACATTGAATTAAAAAGAACAAAATTAACTTCACACACACACACACACACACACACACCAAACTACGTATGAGTGATTGATATAGGTTGAGGGATGATAACAGTCCTGATATGGAAAAAGGCATGCATTGTTCTATTTATAAAGAGGCTTAATATCATGTTATCAGAGTTTTGCCCCGATATCAGCCCTTATCGCTGTAGCACATCGGTGTTTACGTATGCGCAAAATTGACGTTATTGCTTATAAATATGAGATAATACATTTTAAATCATGTCTATTTTCTCTGTCGATGCCACACCACCGTCCAGTTTCTATCAGTAATATATGTTGTGGTTCGAAATGTACATTGTGTATACATTGTGTATATATATCTTTGTCTTCTACAATATTGAAATAATTATCGAATTCAAAATTGTCTTTAAATAATCTATTTAATTGATTGCCTTTAGTGAGTTTTGTATCAGAAAATGTGATTCCCGTGTAAACTGCTCATGGAGGCGGTTCCTAATTGAACCTAAAATTAAAGAGGTCGGAATTTTGAAAGAACTGTTTATCCTGTGTCATCAAAAATGTGTTTTACATGTTTAATCCAAGAAAAATCTAAATTTTCATTAATAAAAAGGTTATACAAAATTTTAGAGGATAAATATCAGAGTTTTGTTTCTTTACCAGCTAACAGTCTTGCACAATAAGATATACATATCAATCAGTCTTAATTTTATATCAATTTCAACAGAAAACAATCCAAGTTCATCATATAACTAGGCGTCGATATTTTTAACTTCAATAAAAGCTGCAAAATCGTAGTTGTACTTTATCAAGATTTATGACCAGTACTAAAATCACGAGTTCATATCCACTGCATGGCGAAGTGTACTCGATACAACATTATGTGATAAAGTTTGTCAGTGACTTGCGACAGGTCGATGGTTTACTATGGGTACTCCGGTTTCTCCCACCAATAAAGCTGACCGCCACGATATAGCTGATATATTGTTGAAAGTGGCGTTAAACACCATAAATCTAAACCATAACCATAAACCAATAATCATTTAGGTGTCACTTTTAACTCGAGGGTGAGAGCTGTAATACTCAGTCCAAGTCAAGGGAAGAAACAATTTATTCCAAAAAAATCATCAGAGATCTAATTTCATTTCAATTTTATCCAATTTTTTTATTATTTGATTGGGATGATATTAGAATTCTATTAAATGTTTCCAATAAAATTTATTTGAAAAAGAGATAAAAAAAAAAAAAGTAGAAAAAGACAATATCCGAGTATTTTTAACGTATCTTTTCCGATTTTGTTTATTTAAGAAGTAGTTCTTTGCGTATTAATTTTTTTTGTCGTATATTATTGAAACAAATGATTATTTGTCAAAAGAAAACAGAATTGTATCACGTTTGATTATACAAAATGTTGTTAATGTCTAAAGTTAACATTCCTTTAATTAAATTAAAAATTTGTGAATAGTAATTTTAGACTTCTTCTTCGTCGTAATATTCCGGAAAGGAAGTTGTTAGGCACATCACATTATCATTTGACACAAACAGCAATATTGACGGACTTTCCATCGATTTATTTACATGTAGAATGGAATTATTTCCTATTATTTATTTTGTCAGTCGAATTGAAAAATAGATAGAATAAAATGATTGTGTACTAATGTAGACAGAACTGGTCCTATATTTCAATTTAAAAAAGTTATACACATTTCGTCATTTGAACAACAGTCAACACATCAACGGCCAGTTGAACGATTTCTCTGTATCTGTGACTGTGTAGTTAGGTACGTTGTCGTTGTAAGTTTGTAGTTCATAATTAACAACGATAGTGTTAACAGCTGTATCCAGTGTAGGTAACTTTAACATACATTTATAATTTTCTTTATTCTGTCTGGCCTTGGCGGCTTGGGCGAATTACAGACTACAGTACAGTACAGTCAAAGGGTGTGTAGCAAACACTGTATTAGTATATTGCAAATATACTATTGTTGAACATCATTTTGTCGGTCCCTGTGAAATTGGAATGTGTTAAATGAGTATATGTAGAGGTTATGGTGTTTAATGCCACTTTCAACAATATTTCAGTTATATCACATGGCAGTCAGTTTTATTGGTAGAGGAAACCAGAGAAAACCACCGCCCTGCTGCAAGTCGCTGACAAATTTTATAACATAATGTTGTATTGAGTACATCTCGCCATGAGTGAGATTCAAACTCACAACTTTAGTGGTGATGGGCACTGATTGCATTGGTAATCGTAAATCCAACTACCATATGATCGTCATCACGACACCCCCTGAGGTTCCTACACAATAATATCAACATTATCATCATTTGATTCTACATGTATTACGATGACAACGGTGTCAAATTTCAAATTTGGAACTTGTAATATGTTAACTCATTTCACAATATTTACATTTCGGGTCAAACTAAAGACGGTAAAATTGGTATTTGTTGCTTCTCCGCTAAGCATGCAGCTTTAAGGAGAAAGAGCAAAGACTGGTTTCTCTCAGAATCAGAATAGTGTGTCGGAGTGGAGCGACTATAAAAATCCAACTCAGCGGATCTCATCATCATCTCATTGAAAATTAACTTGTTCTTGTTATAATATAGCTGAAAAATTGCTGAATTTGCATTAAATAACACTCACTCACTCACTTACAATATTTAGCATGACCTGTTTATCCTGGTGATTAACAGATGTCTGATTGTTAACACCTTTTCATCTAAGAAGTTTGTGTGCTCATTGCTAGTAGAACCTTAAATGTGTCTATTCTATTTGACCAGATATTACTTTTGAAACATAAAGTCTCGAGCCAAAAGACATGAAAGAACGGTTACAATAAGCAGTAAAGTAAATTTCTTTGGTTAAGGTGACAATGTATAAATTAATATAACATGTAAAATTATCAGTTCATTTTGATGTCCATTAGAATATAATTTATTGTCTTTGATTTTAATTATTTTCTAAAATTCCACAGTCACTTATCATTGAATTTAGACACGATTAGATGCACATATATGAAAGACTCAGAAATAGGTCTGGTTCCACAAACATGCCCGATTATATTATGACGTCAAATTTCAACTTGAGAATCCAAAAACAAGCCTGATTCCATTGTGATGTCAAACTCTCCCAAACATGTCCGATTCGGTCCCACAAACGTGCCCGATTTTACAAAGAAACAAACATTATCCTTCCATCTTATGTATGTTTACAATTCTGTCCATGTTTCAGTGTTATTACTATATTATAAAACCATAGAAATAAATGAGTGAAAAGTATAATATTTAGTGAAAACCAAATCGTGTACGGTTAGGGTTACATGTTTTTCTGTATGTACGTGTCGTAAATGTGTTCCATTTATGGCATACACCATTTTGGTTGCTAATACACATAAAAAAGATGAAACTTTTAAAATGGTAAGAATATTACGGGGAAACATTATTTATGATCATTTGTTGTAATGCAGATGTGAATATTTCCGATAATGGAAAAGCCAATGTCCGGAATAGTCTCATCCATATTTTGAACTGCTGTATATTTTGTTGTTATATTATGACGTCAATGTAATGGACGTTTTCCCTCCAACCAAATCAGCTGCGTTTGTGGTGAAAATCGGACGCGTTTGTGGGAAGATGACGTAATCGGACATGTTGGGGAATCGGACACGTTTGTGGAACCGGACATGTTTGTGAGTCCTACATATATATACACAAAGCAAAGACTCATATTTCTATACAATACATTTACATGGTTGCCTTTTCTCCCATAAGAAAAATATTTCTTACTGGGCCTTGCATGACTCGACTTCAGATAATATTTTACTGTGGTTTCTTAAACTGTAAATTTTATATTAGGATAAGTTGTTATTAATTATACTAGTATTTATGAATGAAAAAAACCATAGCATAACTAAATAATGATTAAGACTCCTGCAAAGTTTTATGTATTATATATAAATATTGTTAAGTTTGTATATTTTTATGATTTCAGAAACTTGTAACTATGGCAACAGGTGGTAATTTGGTTGTACCTATGGTACTATGGGGAGATAACTGTCCTACACATTGTATTTCTACTGTGTTGATGACAACAGATCAGAGGGCAATTGTTACTGGGTGTAATGATGGCCAGCTGGCAATATGGGATGTTGCAGAAAATTGGGAGGTTAATATAATAATGATGCTGGAAATTAAAACAGGACATCACTCACCAATTAATACAAAAATGAACATAAAAAGTAAAGTTCCTACTATGAATCTATATGCTAATTATACATTTTTTCTATCTTAAAAAGAAGTCTTATCCACAATTTAAAATTTCTAGAATGTTATTGATCACTTGCAGTGGCAGATTATGAAGAGTACATTGAAGAAACAGTCTTTGCCTTAAATTTTTTTCACCTACTTGCCCGAAAGCCAAATTTAGAAATAATTTCTATTTGTTCAAGCAAATTCTTTCATAATTTTCCCTTGACAGAATCCAGTTTTACTTGTCCCAGGCTTCAGGCAAGTGGGTTAGTGTAAAGACTGAGAAATAATCAATTTATGCTAGAATGAAAAAAACTAATACTGTAATAGTGTTTTAGCTTTATTATTTACATCAGTAAAAAAATCACTGGCTCTTGCTACTCAAATCTTTTCTAATAAATAATAGATATACTGAAATAGACTAGACCAGAACTGTATATGGTGCATCCTTAATTTGTCTACTGACCTCTACTGCACACCTTAACTTCAATCAGCTATTTTCCACATTGTGTAGTTATGTCGAATTAAATGACAAGGCATTGCTGTCTGGAATATTTAAAGTGAATCCTTTAGTTTGTACAGTACGAGTGGCGTTGTTTCTTATATAATGATTATTAAATGTTTTGGAAAAAAGGAAAATTCATCTCATTTGATGCATTTACTGCAACATATGATAAATGGATTACACTAATATTGTCACCCCCACCCGCCCACCCACCCACTAAAAGAAATAAATAAACCACATTACATACGGTAACAGTGGTATTTTGGGCCATTTTGAACTTGCAAAAAAATTTAGGGTTATTAAAATGTCTCTGGAAATTTAGAAATACATTGTAGTACTTAGCATTAAAAGTGTGTACATAAGTCATTGAAATTTATTATGGAAAATATAATGCAATTGACTGAACAAATGTTCAATCTTAGCTTAAGCATATTTTATTAATTAATTCAATATAACACATGGGTTTTGTTAGACCTAATAATGTTAAGGACAATTGCCCTTAAAGCAGTATTTCTTATCAATCATTCCCTATTTACTTAGCTAAATATTTGTCCTAAAAGTCTTCTAAGTTTAGGTCATTTTCAAAATTTTTAGGCCAATTGCCTAATATTCAACTATATATGATACATAATAGAAAGTAATTAATTGGATTAGGAAACAAGTTGCAACAACTTATATTAATCCTTATCTGTAGGAATAAAGTTCATTTATAATATAATATAAACATATAAGAAATAGGCTCCTGGAAGCCTGTAGTCACTCACAAGAGATGTTAATGCATCATTTGTTGTTCAATCTTGCATTCTTTATAGATCTTCCCAAGATGTCTACTATTTGGTCACACAGCAGCCATCAGTTGTCTAGCTTCAGGGAGTAATAAATCTGAAACGCCATACATTGTCAGTGCTGCTGAAAATGGGTAATGTATATTTTGCTTAATCATATCCAGGACTGGGTTGTACAAACATCAATTAAATTTAAGTGTCAATTAAAACTTAATTGACACTTATATGCACATGAAATTAATTTACACTTAAGGTTTAATTGAGACTTAAATTTAATTGAAGTTTGTGCAACCCAGTCTAGGGCCTAATTCAATTGATAAAACAGCCATTTAATATATTTTGAAAATCGTTTATTTTTTGCTGAGATGTCAATAATTGCCTGGTAAAATTGGCAGCCAAAATATTTTGGTCAAGCGGAGAGTAACTCATACCAAATTTGACAACAAATAATAAAAACAAATTGTGGCATCTCAGCAATTGAAAAGGACAACACCTTTTGGTTTTTTCTATGATATCTCCTTTATATTTGTTAGTTGCTTTTCATTTTTATTGCATGAATGTGTATTTAATATTTATATATACAGTCCTCGAAATCAAATTCTTGAATTTATTTTTATATACATGTAGTTCTAAGTAAAAATTGGTACAAACAAAGTTTTACTGGTCTTGGTGCTCATAGTGAGGACTGTATATATCATAATATAAATGTGTATTTTCAGAGAAATGTGTTTGTGGGATATAAGTGATGGAAGATGTGTAGAAGGTAGTAAATTGTCAGTAACACACACTAATATGCAGGTGATTAATTAAAAAGAAATAGTGTTCCATGTAACACATTGTGTTATAGTTGTATTTATATGTTGTAAATTGTAGAAAGAGGGTATTAAATCAGTCCTTAAAATGAAAATTTGAATCTGAATCAAATTGTTGAATTTATATTTATATTTATTTATTTAGTTCTAAATAAAAACTGGAAAAATTTACTGGTCCAAACCAAATTTTACTGGTCTTGGGCCGGAGGACCGGTGCTCATCGTGAGGACTTTTAAATAATGTTGATTCCAATATTGTCAAACAAATGATGCATTAACATCTCTTGTGAGTGACCACAGGCTTCCAGGAGCCTATTTCTTTACTCAGACATTGTATTTCTGTAGAATGTGCTAATAATATTTCCAGAATTGATTTGTCCTATGATTGTAAAACAAGCACTGAACATTTTTATTTATTTAGTCAAACCTTGTTATGTCTAAGGTGAAGGGTCAGACAAATTTATTTACTTCAAAATATCAGAGTACAATAGTCCCCTCTTAAAAGTCCATACCCACTAATTTCAAAAGGCCAGATTTCAGATGTATCAAGATAGTAAAATACTACCAAAAAAACTCCCACTTTTTCATTACAGATAAGGTGGTATTATAAGAGGAAGATTACTGTGTTACTCAATATTTAGTTTTATGTGTAGTATTTCGTAGATCATTGTTTGTCCTTTTTCTTTTGGCTATTGTGTTGTCTTCAAGCTCTTTTGTATTAGTGTTATTTATAGATTAACCTGAACGGTACTACCGACTGAGTACATGTTTTCTTCAAGGTATCTACTGTACAAACAATAATTTAGCACTCAATTAGTCTTCAAACTCTGCTGCCAAGAATTTGTTAAATCTAGAAATCAGTTATAGTTGAAAACAAGAGAAAACTGTGGTAAACATGAGTAACTGAAGAGTATTTTAAGTTTATATTGCAGTCTGTTTTTATTGATTTGATAAAACTTTATTGTAGTCTTACCTGTTCAAGAACTCTAAAGACTTGCGACTTGTGTGTAATGGCTACTACCCAGAGATTTTAATCATTGACCCCTTGACCTTTGATACATTATACACATTGTGTTCGAAAGTGATGCCTGATTGGATAAGTGCATGTTGTGTACTCAGACCTGTGAAAAGAGAAGGTAAGTTTAGATATATGACACAGTATTCTGTTGGCTGTTTTTCGAGTATGAGTACTTTAATCGTTCTCAAGCGTTTTACATCCCTAAGTCCCGATTCCAGATTGTGTCTTTGTGCTTATTGGACATATATATTGGCACCAAAGGACTTTTCAGTATATCAGACCATGGGATCATTGATTTAATTAAGGGGACTGTCTTTGTCATGATCGTATGAAGTAGGATTGACATTACCTGTGCAATCAGTGCCTATCACCACTAAAGTTGTGATTTCGAACCCCGTTCATGGGGAGGTGTATTTGATTCAACATTGCGTGATAAAGTTTGTTAGTGACTTGCGACAGGTCGATGGTTTTCTCTGGGTACTCTGGTTTCATCCACCAATAAATTTGAGTGCCACAATATAACTGAAATATTGTTGAAAGTGGCTTTAAACACCACAACCCTAATCATTGATTTATTTTATAACTTCCATATAACAAACATAACTTGAATGTATTTGTATATTAGTGATTGAATATTACTTTAAGGAAACCGAAATTTTGACAAATTGAATTTTGATAAAAGAGGTTTAAATTAAGTTGAAAAGCACTGAGATTAATATGGGACTTCATAGATAATTTGACTGAGCTAAAAGTTGGGAGTATACCAATTTTGACTAAACAAGATTTAACTTTAGTTATTTAAATGACAGTTGACACACATGTCTTTAAAGAGAAAAAAGTGACAGTTGACACATGTCTTTAAAGAGAAAAAAGTGACAGTTGACACATGTCTTTAAAGAGAGAAAAAAAGTTTCAGTTAGATGTATAGTGACTGTCTTTATATGATATGTTATATTAATACAAACATCTTGAAACTTCTTGTAAATGTATTTTTTTTCAGACCAAAATAGTAAGTATTACTACTGACCTTTTATTCCTTTGATGCTCAGAAAAAGCCTAAAAAATCTTATTTTTGTAGAATAATTTATTGTGTTTTTTATTCCAAGTACGGTACCAATTTCTTCCTATTTCTTTAAAATCACCAAAATCTTATTTATTTTGCTCCTTTCTGAAATGATATATGAAACCAGATTCATAGCCTGTTTATCATTTAAGGAAATTCCTAACACTGTACCCATACACAGCTGTTAATAAAAGCCAAAAGATAGGTTCTTTTCCATTTATCCTTTTAAGCAGACAACACATTCCAATACACAGTCCTTTTTATCAACTTCACCGGTTGACATTCCTTTGTAAACCTTGTTCTTTTATCCTTCCTCCTATCACATCTGGCCATGGACAAAATGAGCTTTGCTATCAGTTATTGACAACCTGTCATGCTTTCTTCTCCATACGAAACCATTAGACCAATTTATACAATGGCCCGGGTGGCTCAATGGGCTAGGTAGTTGGATTACCCAACAACTCATACAAGCCTATCACCAATACGGCGTGGGTTCACACCCGGCTTTGTAAATTACAAAAAAGGGTGCATGCGACTCACAGCCGCAAGTTTACTAGTTGCTTGCCCATGGTCGGTGGTTCTCTCTGGGTACTCCTGCTTCTTCCACCACAAAAACTGGTCGCCATGATATAGCTGAAATATTGCTGAAAATGGCATTAAACACAATAACATCAATCAATCAAACAATTTATACAAAACTTTGTAGAGTGACTTTCATTCAAAATTGTATCTGACTACTCAACCCTTCTGTTCAGGGTGCATACCATTAACAAAAATATGATGGTTGTGGGCTGTAAGATAAAAACATTCTGCATCAAATAATGTAAAGCTACTTGTTTGACTTTACATTTAAGGTCAAGGTCACATTAACTTAATTTTTCTATGGAACACAGTCTTGTATGCATATAAAATACGATGGTTGTGGGCTTTTAAGCAAAATTACCTATTTGACTTTGACATTTGAGGTGAAGGTCACAGTAACTTGATATTTATATACGAGACTCTATCATGTCCTAATATATACATAGACATACAAAATATGTTGGTTGTTGGCCTCATAACAAAAATGTTAAAATAAAATTTATATATGTCAGTTATACCAATAAAATATGTTTACACCAAAATAAAATTACTTTTTGACCTTGACATGTAAGGTCATGGTCACAGTTGAATCATTTTTTGTAAGTGACACTCTATTTTGTCCTGATACATGTAATATATGATGATTGTGGGCCTTAAGACAACAATGTTCTGCACAGGACAAGATTGTGTTTACAGACAGACAACACTTTGAAACCAGTATACTACCACACAACTTTGATGCTGGGGTATGATAATATGCTTCATTACTTGAAAGTAGATTTTTTTATTATATTTTCCAGAGGATGTTATGTTGGCCATAACAAATTCTGGTGCTGTTAAAATCTGGATGTTGACTGGATATGAAAACAGGGTATTAATTATATATAGAAATATATGTACCAATATTACTTATAAGCATCATGTGAATGTATTTGACAAAATATGGATAGTAATTTCTTTTCATCAAGATTGTTATACATGTATATACAAATGAAAATATGATGTTTTAATTAGATTTGATGTTAGAAATTAATCAAAATATATTTAAAAAAAAATGTTATCTTGCAATGTAGTCCTGATAAAATTAAATTTTCCAAATACAAGATGAAATATTACAAAAATTAATTCATAATATTGTCATTGTATATAAACAAGGGTTAATTACCAGTACATATCAGGTAAATTTTTGATATAATTCCCTTTTAAATAGTTATAATTTTTGCTCTTGCCACAAAGGGCTGTCGTGGTAATGATCGTAAGGTATTTGGATTTATAACTACCTATCCATTAGTGCTGTCACCACTAACATTGTGAATTTGAATTCCGCCTATGGCAAGGTGTACTCAATACAACATTATGTGATAAAGTTTGCCAGTGACATGCGACAGGTCAGTGGTTTTCTCCGGGTACTCTGGTTTCCTGCACCAATAAAACTGACTGCCATGATATAACTGAAATATTGTTGAAAGTGGCATTAAACACCATAAACCTAACCCTCTTGCCACAATATTTTTAAGATATCTCTGCTTATCAAATTGCCTTGGTTATCATTTAAAATATATGTATTAATGTTGTTAGAACGATTGATAGATTTATGCTATGTTAACAATGCTTTCTGTGTTGAATTATGTAACATGATGCCTTTTTGCTAAAACATATAATTCTTTACACTTTCTTTTTATTTGTACCACTGTATATACCGGGGGTATAGACATTTGAGACCTTTGTAAACATAACCCTGAATAAATCAGAATCCTGTATAAACCAAAATTTAGATAAGTCACAATGTAGGAAATATTTGTTAATTTAAGCTGAATAAACTGAACACCTGTCTATTTGGAACACAAAAGTTGGTTCAAAGGAGATTAGGTTTAGACATGTTTCCTCCACCAATAAAACTGACAGCCACGATATAGCTGAAATATTGTTCGTTATGACGTTAAATACCATAACCCTAACCCTAAATCCACAAGATTTTATAATAATAAGAAGTTTTTGAATCATTCAGGCACAGCCAGTATTTGAGGAAGAATCAAAACAGATACGATGTTTGAATGCAGAAACCTTAACTTGTTGTACTTTCAATCAGAGAACTGTACTTATAGTCTGTTCCAAATATTGGCAGGTAAGAGTTCAGTAAAGATTAATATAGTCTCTTCCATTTAGTGACAGGTAAGATTCTATTTTATTCTTTATATTTGTGAAAGTAGCATAACGACATTTGTTTTTTATATTTTATTATTACACAACCGTCAACTGAATCTAATAGAAAAATTAAGAGTGATATATAGTCTTAAACAAACTAATCATTAATAAAAAAAAATTATAGTAAACACCGATATCAGGGTTTTTAAATTTAAACCATTCAATCTCTGCACTTTGAAAATAATGGACATAGGACATTTCTGCCAAAAAAATAAATTTTTAATTTTTGATTTTCAGAAAATATTTAAAATTTATATGTGTCTTATCCACAAGCTTTAAAATATGAAATAGGGGTCGTCATGATCATGTAATTTGGTAGTTGGATTTACAACTACTATGCAATCAGTGCCTATCACCACTAAAATTGTGAGTTCAAATCCCGCTTATGGCAAGGTGTACTCATACAACTTTATGTGATAAAGTTTTCAGTGACATGGGACAGGTCAGTGGATTTCTCTGGATATTCTGGTTTCTGTCAATAAAACTGCCTGGTGAATCAATTTATCATATAAATCAATTTTGGCCTGATTGATTTTAAATTATGGTTCTTAAACTTTAAAATTTGATTAAAACTGGCAAAAAGAGTGCTGAATCTTGCCCGAGTTCTTTTATGGTTTCTAAAGTTATTGCCCTTGAAATTTGGAGCTTGTATTGAATTAGCCTAAAAAATTGTTTTTATATCTAAAATAAGTTTAGAGGTTTGAAAATTGTCAAGCAATTACATATTGATGAAATGTACCGCATAAACAATACGTAAAATTAGGTCCCAACCTCACTGTGACCTTTTCTTGTCCTAAAAATATGTGTCAACTTAATGTATAATATCATTATAACATATGTTATTTGGAAGATGTTTGTTGAAATATTATAGAAATTGGTCATCATGACTTGGTTGTGGCCTAATTTTTCATAATATTTTAATACAATTTTACATTATAAAGGTAACAAAATAAACAGGACAGGGTTTTCTTAAGATTGTATGCATGAAGAATTTTTGAAAAAAGTGTTATGCATCTTTTTAAATACTTGCTTGAAACACTGTGATATTTTGAACACTGACTTCTTGGGTAGAGTTTGATTTATTAGATATTTGCCTATTTTAATTTGAAGGTCTATGATTTTGATGTGAAATCATGTTGTGAAAGAATTAAGGAAAAACGGTTATTGGTAAGGCATGCATGATAGAACATGGATATGAAACTTCTGTAATGTCTAGCTGAATCAAAAATACTTTTTAAATTTTTTATTTACTATCAATTTGTTCGGTTCTGTCATTCTGCAACTAGTAAGCTAACTTTCTATTTCTGTTTAAACCTTCCATTGTTTTCCATTTAATAGGTCATACAGTCTCTAAGACCATTTGGAAAAAAAATGTTTCTAAAACAATAGACCATTTGCACATTTCCGACCTGATTCTAAAATTATGCTTTTTCACGTTTTTGTAAGAGTTACTTCCCCTTAATGGTAAGCTAACTTTCTATTTCTGTTTGAACCTTCCACTGTTTTCCATTTAAGTCATACAGTTTAAGACCATTTGGAAAAAAAATGTTTCTAGAACAATAGACCATTCCTGATTTGACTCTAAAACTATACTTTTTTGGATGTTTTTTTATATGACTTATTAAATTAATTTCCTTTTGAGAGTAAAATGGTTTCAGTTTCATGCAGAGCAACGGAAACGACAAAGAATTTTAGCATAATTTTGTCAATATTTGAACCTTGTAAAAAATCAGAGGATAAATTTATAGCAAAATAAATAAATTCACATTTTAGGTAGAGTATGGTAAAAATATATCTTATTTTTATTGAACTTTGTATAAAATGTACATTTTTTACCTGCATTAAGGGGAAGTAACTCTTACAAAAACGTGAAGAAGCATAATTTTAGAATCAAGTTGGAAATGTGCAAATGGTCTATTGAAATGGTCAAAATGTACATATAAATTCACATGGAAGGTTGCTAATTCTTTAGTTGCAGAAATTTGATTTAGAACTATTCCACTTAATACATACCTATGAAGGAAGTGGCTTAGAAAAAACCACACATAAAAAGAATCAGTTTTAATTGTTGCACAATACTAACTCTAGATTACCTGGAAGAAGATTGTACAAAAAATAGTGCATGAAAATAACCCGTTTATAAATGTGTTGCTTAGTAACAACTATATATTTTATAAGAATTTCCATGTATTTCTTGTTTGTTACTGTTTTTGAATTCCCCTAATCTGACTAACAAATATCAGCTTTTACTCTCAGAAGTTTCATCAAAATATAAAAAAAAAATGAGTTGTATAGAAAAATAATAATCATTGTTTGCAATAAAAGTACTTGTTGTTAGCTTCTTTGGCACAAATTTTTATCCCAAACTTGTAGATTTATTATTTGTGTGAAATAATATTAATTTTTCATAAATTTTCGTTGATATTTTGTTTTAAAAGTAGAGTTTTTGTTTTGTTTGTTTGAAAATTATTATGATTTATTTTATTGTTTGGCTATATATTCAAGTACAGTAGAAAATAACATATACAAAAATAAATGATATATAGAAGGCCTGACAATGTGTATATTGATGTATATATTATATTGCCTTTCAGGAGGAGAATAATAACTTGTAATTCTAGAAAATATGTAGATTTGTCAATAAACTATTCTCACATTTCCAACTTTGATTCTAAAATTATACATTTTGCAGGAGTTATTTCCCTTTAAGAAGGGCAAAAGGGTCCCATTTCATTCAAAGTTTAATGTTATAACTTTATAACTGAATTTTTTTCAAGGTTCAAATATCTACAAATAATAAGTCAATGTATATTATACTCAAATTCATTGTCCTTTTCATTGCTCTTGCTAGACGGTACCATTTGCCGGTCGTAAGGGAGATAACTATAAAAAAAAATGGTATAAATGCATATAATTTTAGAATCAAGTCGGGAATATGCAAATGGTCTATTAATATAATTATTATCTCTGTGAACTGTATATAATTGTTAATGTTATTTTTAACATTGCCAAGCACCATGTGATTATTTAAAATCATTATTTATCATATTTAATAAAACGGATGAATCTTTGTAGAATCAACTTTTATATTACAACATTTTTTATCATATTTAAATCAGCCGAATCACTGTAGAATTGTTATACACATTTATTTTTTTCTGCTTAGCTGAGCGGATGTATAGAGATCTCTGTTTGTCATCTTGTATTTTCCATTTGGATGTAATCTTCATCATCATACTATTTTCACCATAGTTACACATTTCTTCTCATAACCTACTGATGTATGCCATCTATTTTATTTTTTACCTTAAGATTGGTTTTATAGATCATCTTGACCATAGATCTCTGTGTGGTATTGACATCACTTTGTGTCCATTGTTGTTGTCTTCGTTTATATCAGTTAGCTTTACACATTTTAAACTGTTCCACACACACTAGTACTGGACAAATTGGAACCAAATATGGCAGAAGTATTACTTAGCTGGTCATCAACATTTTTTAGGATTTTCCATCCATTCAGAAATTTAACATGGCTGCTGGGTGAATTATGTTTTCTGATTGGTTGAAATATATAAATATCAGAAGCCACATATATGCATCATTACTTGACGGGAATGTTCCTGATACGACCCTCTAAAATGTTCAGGTTTTTTATTACTATTTTCATTATTTTTTTTATTATTTTGGTTTGGTTTTTTTTGTTCATCGGAAATCCAAAATGGCCACCAACACAGGACAAAGTTTTAGCACAGGACCCTTGGCTAGAAATTCCTTGGATGGTCATTTTCAAAATGTGTTTAAATATGGGACTAGAAATTTGATTGAGCAAATTTGTATACATATAAATAATCGTTTGATGGTCTCGTACAAAATTTCCAAGATGGCTGCCACTGCAGGACAATTTTGAAATTAGACCCTATGGGAAAATATTTTGAGATTATTTGGTAACTGGTCAGGTGGGTAGCTATTTACACTTGATTTGTTATGAAAAATCATTGAACTTCATAAAAAATGTAAAAACACAAGATTTAATTTTAATATAGGTCGGTGAAACATATTTGACATACCGGTAAATGATGTATTCAGATATAGTGTATTGCTATTCAATGTGGAATTAATAAAGATTAAATAAGGTACAAAACATCGTCATGTTGGAGCGTGGAGTCATCTGTAGTTTTGGAATGATTAGGTAAAAACTAGTTGGACAGTATATGTTTATAGTACATGTATATCTATATTGATTTACATCAACAGGGGCTGTCGTGGTCATGATCATATGATAGTTTGATTTACAACTACCTGTGCAATCAGTGCCTATCACCACTAACGTTGTGAGTTTGAATCCCGCTTAGCCGAGGTGTACTCGATACAACATTATGTGATAAAGTTTGTCAGTGACTTGCGGCAGGTCAGTGGTTTTCTCTGGGTTCTCCTTTCCTCCACCAATAAAACTGATGGCCACGATATAACTGAAATATTGTTGAAAGTGGCGTTAAACACCATAATTCCCCCTTATTTACATCAGATGATGTGGCTATAGATCATACAACTAGAAACCTTATAAATGTTGCAGGGTTTTCTTGTCATTTTTTTTATTAACATGCTATCATCATTGTTACTGATATTTTTTTTATTTTACAGTAATTATTATAGAATAACAGCAATTTTGATGGTTGAGACAGACATTATCACTAGCATCGCAGTGAGTCAGAAAGGACTACCTACAACACTAGTGATTATTTATGTCAAGACATTCAAAACGGACGCTATTGTTTTTATTGATAACGACATAATCTGTGTGACATCACACTGAACGATGATTTCCAGTATCACAGTCAGTTCGTTGATACTGACAATATCGCTCAGTGAGATCAAAGGAAGTGACATCACACTGAACGATGATTTCCAGTATCACAGTCAGTTCGTTGTTACTGACAATATCGCTCGGTGAGATCAAAGGAAGTGACATCACACTGAACGATGATTTCCAGTATCACAGTCAGTTGGTTGATACTGACAATATCGCTCAGTGAGATCAAAGGAAGTGACATCACACTGAATGATGATTTCCAGTATCACAGTCAGTTGGTTGATACTGACAATTTCGCTGAGGAGATCAAAGGAAGTGACGTCACACTGAACGATGATTTCCAGTATCACAGTCAGTTCGTTGTTACTGACAATATCGCTCTGTGAGATCAAAGGAAGTGACATCACATTGAACGATGATTTCCAGTATCACAGTCAGTTTATTGATACTGACAATATCGCTCAGTGAGATCAAAGGAAGTGACGTCACACTGAACGATGATTTGCAGTATCACAGTCAGTTTGTTGATACTGACAATATCGCTCAGTGAGATCAAAGGAAGTGACGTCACACTGAACGATGATTTCCAGTATCACAGTCAGTTGGTTGATACTGACAGTATCGCTCAGTGAGATCAAAGGATCGCTCAGTGAGATCAAAGGAAAACCAGTGAGATCAAAGGAAAACCAGTGAGATCAAAGGATCGCTCAGTGAGATCAAAGGATCGCTCAGTGAGAGATCAAAGGAAAACCAGTGAGATCAAAGGATCGCTCAGTGAGATCAAAAGGTCGCTCAGTGAGATCAAAGGAAAACCAATGAGATCAAAGGAAAAGCAGTGAGATCAAAGGAAAACCAGTGAGATCAAAGGATCGCTCAGTGAGATCAAAGGAAAACTATCCAAATGAACAATAATTCTATTTTTCAATGGGTGAGGTAATATATGATCAAGTGAGCCCTCTGGTTTTAGTTTTTATTTTCTTTTCAGATTTATGACGCTGGAGATTTTACACTGTTATGCTCCGAGTCGAATCGTTGTGGAGAACGGTGGTCTGGTGGTGATTTTATAAGTGTAGATAAAGTCTTGGTTTGGAGCAGTGATGGGAAAGGCTATCTATATAAGTTACCCACAAAGTAAGCGATACATTGTATATTTAACACATATTCTATTCTAGAAAGATTCACATGTGTATATCATGTTCATCATCAACATATTTCATTTAATTGTTAACATTATGTAGTTTCGATGTCATATTTTTTTTATCCACCATTTATTTACCATAAGCTATATGAAGGCATTTGGAAACTAAAATATATTTGTGAAGCCTGAAAATGTTTGAGTATATTAACTATTTTTCCCTCAGTGTATCATTTAGTGTAATATTTGCCCCATCTGAAAATTATTACGTCCAAAAAATTTTAAATGCCATTATAAAATTCATTTTATGAATGACTTGGCTTGCATTGAAATTTAAACTAAAAAAAAAAGAACTTTGACATGTGAATTATCTCAATGGTAAAGTGATTTTGGTTAGCCTGTTTAGGCCCTTTGGTTTACTTGCTCCCAAAGATTAAAAAAATTCTTTGGTTTTACAATCTTTTGAGTTTGAGCGTACCTGATGAAGATGATTCCAGAAATGTGACGTGCCCTTTAAATTAGATATCTACGCTTGTTTTAAGCATTTTTTTTCTCGTAACGAGAAATTGAAAAAGTAAGATGTAATGTTTAATGTTTTTCAGGCTTGACAGATGTTTACAGTTATATTAGTTTTAATCCTATGCTGGTATTAGCTTTCACATGAAGGGAATAATTTGTTCCTCTGGCTCTTCACCTTTATTACATTTCTTTATGTTGCCGTGGTTTTTCTTTAATATGTACCAAAATCAATTTTGTTTTAAAAACTTTTTTTTTCTAATGTTATAAAGAAACAATTTGTAGTTTCAAAGGGGAAAAAAAGATTATCAGATATTTTTTCTTTTCATTTGTGTTTAGTAAAGACTGAAGATGTAAACTCTTCTTATAAACATTGATATGATAATTCAAAAAGCAACATGTGCCAAAAACCATTAGCCCTAAGCCCTAGTCTACTAAACCTTGGTTCAGGCTAGTAGAATTTGTTTAATCAAATAGAAAAACTCTTCTAAAATGCTTATCGGGCTTAGTTTGTCAAAATGTTTTTGGCACAGACTGAAAATGTCAAATATTATGCAAAATTTATCTAATTTTTTATACTGCTTATTTCTGAATATTTGGGGGAAAAAAACATAAAAATAGAAATGCATTGAAATTAATGACATACAGGAAGAGTTTACATCTGAGTTATTATTTATTTAAAACTTTTTTTTTCTAAATTATATTTTTTAAAGAATCATATCAAAGAGAGAAAAAAATCAGATATATGTGATATTTAAAATTGTTAAAGAGCATGAACAACAAAGAACGAATTTTATATAGTCTAGTAAAATAATTGATACTATTAACTTTCTAGTCTACTGAAAGGAAAAGTGTTTACAAGGTAACCATATGTCAAGTCTGAAAATATGTCAGTAACAAAATTGTCAGTTCCTAAACACCATTAAATGTCATATACAGTCAAACCTGTCCAAGTGGTCACCTCTATTAAGCAGTCACCTATATTAAAAGGTCATATTTGTCATATTTTTCTTGTCCTGTCATGGAAAATTTCATATTTCATATAATTTCAATTGAACCTCATTTAAGAGGTCACCTGTCTTAAAAGACCACCTTTTCTTTGTCCCAAAGGTGACCTCTTAATACAGGTTTGACTGTATTTATTAGATAGATAGATAGCAGAAATAAGTTTGTTGAGAGATGGCTACATTATAATAGAATGTTACGTACGTACTTGTACAATATTTTCAGGCATGACAATGTTTTTTTTTGTTTATGTTTATTCAACATTTTGTTTTATACATGTACTTCATTTCTAAATCTGTCTTTTGAGTGTGTTCAGATATTTACAGGTAATAAAAGTATTTGGATGCTTCCCAATTTCCCTATATATTTCCCCATGTATTAGATACATATGTCCATCTGTACGTCCCACGTTTGGTTTCTGCTCAATAACTTAAGCTCTTCTTAAGGAAATCCATTTTTAGTTTTTATATGAAATATGATGACTGGAAGTGTCTGAATACTTTAGTACACTATATCTGAACTAAACTCATTATGCTTCAGATTTTTCTGTTATGTTTTTAATTTTAATTTTTTTTTTTAGGAAAATTGATTTAAACAGATTAGTAGTTTCCGGGGGGGACAATATAAACCCATGGGTTATTATTTTACTGCTGACTATAAATTTCCTGTAGGTCACAATGTAATATTTGAACACACCCATTTTCATCCAAGTTTGACAAAACAGTTTCATTTAAAAAAAAATAGTTTTGCAGTTCAATACTTTTTATTTTCTACAATATATACCAATAAATGTAGATTAGCATTTTTTTTGTGTATAATTAAATGTCCTGGACTTGTTATTTTTTAGTTTTCTTTATGGATTGTACTTTAAAATTTATTAAACTAATTTTTTTAGGACAAAAATGTCCAAAAAAGAAAATCGAAACATCTGAATTATCATAGAAGACAAGTCAAATGAAATATCTTTGTAAATTTTCATAAAACAATTAAAATTCTTAATTAGCCAAAAGCCCTTTTAAAGATAGAAAGTGGCAAGTCTCATTAAAGCTTTTGAATTTTTACATTCAGTTGAACAGGATATACAGAATATTATTTTTTTACAGTTTTTTTCTGTCGAATCAGTTTCATTTGTATTTTGTTTTGTTTTTATATAGATATAATTTTATTTTTAGGTGTTAGTTTATAACTAAGTTTTATATATTTTACAATTTATTTTTCCATGTTTTATTTTTTACTCTTTAATTATAATATCATAGTGTTCAAATTAGATTTAAAATAAATTTATGCTATATGTTTCATTCATTCCAATTTTTTCAATGGTCATATTTACAAATGGTCGTACACAAACGTTGTATTTATTTATTCAAACTTGCCCAACAAAATCATTTATCAATATATTTTCTTTATTTTGTCGAAACAAAATTTACGACAATATTCTCTTTTCAAGAGTGACATCACATTATGTAATTGATCAATCACTGATTAGCATTTGTGATGTGAAGAAAATGTTTGGATGTGAAGCCAAGGATAATCCTCAGGATTCTACAAATTCTTATTTTTTATTCAAAAGCAATACTGCTTATAGAAATGATAATATATATGTAAAACAATAATACGAAATAACAATAATTGCGAATTTTTTCAGCTAATAACAAATATTTACCAAGATTGTTAAGTTCTTTAATATTGCGTACAGACAGTAATTGTACTAATTTAAAACATGACGGCATTTGCCAATAATATTTCTTAAGATATCTTCTTCTTACATCAATATATTTTTCACATTGCAGAATAAAATGGTATTCATCTTCAACAACATTTAAGTTACACATACTACACTCTTTCATGACGATCTAAATTATAGAATCTTCTAGTTTCAATAATAAGATTATGTGCTGATATATGCATTTTACAAATATATGGCTTATAAATATAATTAAGTGGGCAATCAAGATAAAATTGTAAATCATTATTGTCAAAAATATATCTGTATAAATGACATTTAGGAGACTCATTAAAAAATGTATTCATTTCACTAATAAAGTTATCCTTCATTCTTTGTTTAAATTCACATATAAAAAAATCTACATGGTTAACATACTGAGATATCCAGATATTATGAAAACCATATTTAAAAAGAATATCTCTTACTCTACATGCCCAGTTTAATTTATCATTAGGCTTTACCACTGAACTTTCAAACATATCTTCATACAAACATTTTAAAATACAGTTATCAGTATAAAGCAATTTAAACCAATATCTGAGCATTCTACAATATACCATATAGTTAACAGCAGATTTTCTTACTTTTAAAATACACTTTAAATAACTAATATGAACCTTCTCTACATCATCAGCTTTATGATATCCACAAACTTCACATCCATAATTCAAAATACTTGATACATATGTGTCAAAAAGTGATAATTATGTTTCACAGTTAAAAAAATCTTCATTGATTTTACTACATAATGAAAAAAACAGCTTTTCTACCCTGATTTGAAAGCATTTTCTGTGTATGAACAAAGTTACCAGTATAAATAAAAAAGTACACCAAGGTACATAAATTCATTACATACACCAATTTTATTACCATTTAGAAACCATTTCTCTTCAGCCTTTACATGACCTCTATTTCTAAATATCACAATCTTTGTCTTTAACAAATTAATATATAAACCATATTCATTTGAACAAATATTTACAGAATTAATCATTTTCTGCAGATCATCTACATTTTCACTAAACAAAACTGTGTCATCAGCATACATATAAAGTAAAAATAAATTCAGTGATTTTAATTCGTATGTTTGACAACCACTATTTATCAGTTCTATCTCCATATCATTGACATAAAAAGAATATAACAAAGGTGACAAATATTCTCCTTGCATTAAACCTATATTACTTGTGGAAAAATTAGAATATTTTTTGTATTGTCCTAAAGGTAAATTTCAACAGTTACAGGTGCGTGACATGCAAAAGTGTTAAATGGTTCAATATAAAATGATTTGATCTCATTAAACATTCGATCATGTGAATATAACAAATAGTCAATAACACTACTACCATTGTTATTGTTAAATGTAATTTTCTTACTGTCTGTTCCAAATCTACCGTTACATATACGCAACCCAGATGATTTACAAAGTTGTAAAATACGCCGCCCAAAATTGTTCGGTGCATTGGTATCTTCAGAAAGTCTTTGCGGCAAATTATTGTCACTCATATAATTAATAAATGAAATATTATCAAGTAATTGTTTATCTAATGCATCATCAGGTATATAGTCTGGTTCTAATCCAACTCGTCCGTTCAGGTCACCTATGACAGACACAGTACCAAGAGCATTGAAAATTTCAACTTGTTCTTGTAGGACATCAAATACATCACAATCATATTTACGGTAAAAACATTTCTGTCTGGTGGCATATATATAGCACACATATATAAATCTACACATTTAGGCATAATACTTTTATCAATCTTAAACCAAATCATGCAATCTACACAACATAGACTTCGATGTTAATTGATTATTGAACATCTATCAACAGAAGTCAAATAATATACCAGTAATTAAATTAATATACCAGTAATTAAATTAATATGTCAGTAATTAAATTAATATACCAGTAATTAAATTAATATACCAGTAATTAAATTAATGTACCAGTAATTAAATTAATGTACCAGTAATTAAATTAATATACCAGTAATTAAATTAATATACCAGTAATTAAATTAATGTACCAGTAATTAAATTAATATACCAGTAATTAAATTAATGTACCAGTAATTAAATTAATATACCAGTAATTAAATTAATGTACCAGTAATTAAATTAATACACCAGTAATTAAATTCAACTTTTGTTCTTGTTGACACTAAATTACATCTATGTTTTGATGTTTCTTTAAACTTAAAAATATAAATCTCTGGCATAGTCTTCAACTTGTTAAAGATGGCCAGTATTTCATAGAAGTAGAAGTATATGATAGATTCATTTTAAATTTATTTTGAAAATATAATTCATATTTTCCATTCAAATAGAGGTAAAGTCCGGAGGATACCTGGTGGGTTCACCTCCTTCGAATATCAAATGCCAGGATGTCCGTATAAGAGAATTGTCAATCAACAAAATATAAAGCATAAACTTGTTTTAAGAAGTTATGTTTAATTTTTATTATCTGTTGTACATTTATTGTAATGAGTTGTGTATTGTATATGATGATATGTAATACACACCTCGTCTTTAGACTTTTGAAAATGCTGATATAACAAAAGTATAATGACTTTATGATTTCTTGCATATTATACCAGTCTTTGTCTTAATTTTTTTTCACCTACTTGCCCAAAAGCCAAATTTAGAAAAAAAAAAATATTTATTCAAACAAATTCTTTCGTAATTTTCACTTGTCTGAATCCAGTTTTACTTGTCCCGGGCTTCCTGTAAGTGGATTAACACGAAGACTGTTATACTCATTCTAACTGGTCCATTGATTTTCTATTTAGAAAAAAAGAGTATTGTACATGTCAGATTTCAACAATATAAATCTTGAATAGATTATTTGACTGCCATTTATTACTATCAATAAAAATCCTAAAAAAATTGTTTTAAGTTTTAATTAATAAAAAAAATCTTTTCATTTTCAAGTGTAATGTTTTCAAACAAAATACCCATATTTCATTTTAAAGATTCTTCATCAGAGTTCGTGAAATTTGTAAGTCCTGTCAGACATGACCAGTAAAACTTGAGCAAATTTTGATAAGAACTTACACAAGATTGGTATTTTGCAATAGAAAATTATTGAGGACTGACATTTTTTTGATTACACAAAAAAAGGAATCTGGATATTTGTATACAAATCTCAGTCTTAGAGTTAAGAAATACTTTTGTTTTATCAGCATTTAGTTAGTCTTACAATATCTTTAAACACTCTTCTTTAATTTAACATTAACATTTCAAGGAATATCATATCAGTCTTTCATGTACTATTACAGCCTCATGTCAAAATCAGTAGAAATGGAGTGAGTAATCTCCCTTACATTCATTTATGTGCTTCCTGCTTTTTTTGTCATCTTCAACATGTTGCATCATAACTTTCACATTGTTTCTTTGATTTCTGTTTTTTAAAACTAGTGCATATTGGATGGTCTCTATTATAAATGATTTAGATAATTTTCTTCAAATAAGACTTAATTTTTTTTCATCAAGTACTAGAGATGCACAGTTCTTTTATTAAAAAAAACCAATGGAGGACAATTTTTAAGTGATACAGATGACTGGACTAACAAATAAACACAAGCATCAAATTTCACTGCTTAGGAACACATATTTCAGCTTCTCCTATGATTATGGTATTTCTTTCAAATAACATGTTTCTACGTTTCTCATTATTTTGTTTAGTCACTCGTACATAAAAATCACAATGACCCTTTCTTTAGTCAGTTATTTCTTTAATATAGTTTAAATCACAATGAGATTGAGTAAAACATTTATGACTGATGGTTGTATAGAAAAACACCAAAATATATTACTAATTTTATTAAAATGGCACAAGGGACCATCGTGGTCATGATCATATGGTAGTTGGATTTACAACTACCTGTACAATCAGTGCCTATCACCACTAAAGTTGTGAGTTCGAACCCTGTTCATGGCGAGGTTTACTCGATACAATATTATGTCATAAAGTTTGTCAGTGACTTGCAACAGGTTGGTGATTTTCTCAGGGTATTCCGTTTTCCTCCACCAATAATACTGACTGCCACATTGACAATATAGCTGAAAGTGGCATTAAACACCATAAACCAAACCAAAATAGCACAAGATTTTGAAGATTTTACACTTATTAGTTCACCTGGACCAAAGGTCCAGGTGAACTATTGCCATCACTTGCCGTCCGTCGTCTGTCGTCTGTCGTCTGTCGTCTGTAAACTTTTCACATTTCAAGCTTCTTCTCCGAAACCACTTGGCCGATTTGAACCGAACTTAGCAGGAATGTTCCTTGGATGGTCCTCTACAAAGTTACTGTTTTTCGTTCCAGTCGGATATTCAATATGGCTGCCAGGGCCAATAATATGCTCTGATTGGCTGAAATTTCAAAGATCTTCTTCTCCGAAACTAATGAACTGACTGAACCCAAACTGTAAAGGAATGATCATTGGAATGTCCTTTACCAAGTTACTGTTTTTTATGCCGATCGGAAATCCAAGATGGCCGCCATCGCAGGACATAGATTAACATTGGACCCTATGGGAAAATGTTCAAATGCCTTCTTCTCAGAAACTACAAATATGATTAAAGCCAAACTGTACATGAATGTTCATTGGATGGTCCTCTACAATCTTAAGGTTTTTTGTTCCGATATGAAATTCAAAATGGCGGCTACGGCAGGACTTAGTTTAACATTGGACCCTATGGTAAAAATGTTTCAAAATGCTTCTTCTCTGAAACCACTTGGACAGTTGAAACCAAACTGCCCAGGAATGATCATTGGAAGGTCCTCTACAAATTTTCTGTTTTTTATGCCGGTCGGAAATCCAAGATGGCCGCCACCGCAGGACATAGATTAACATTGGACCCTATGGGAAAATGTTCAAATGCCTTCTTCTCAGAAACTACAAATATTATTAAAGCCAAACTGTACATGAATGTTCATTGGATGGTCCTCTACAATCTTAAGGTTTTTTGTTCCGATATGAAATTCAAAATGGTGGCTACGGCAGGACTTAGTTTAACATTGGACCCTATGGGAAAAATGTTTCAAAATGCTTCTTCTCTGAAACCACTTGGACAGTTGAAACCAAACTGCCCAGGAATGATCATTGGAAGGTCCTCTACAAATTTTCTGTTTTTTATGCCGATCGGAAATCCAAGATGGCCGCCACCGCAGGACATAGATTAACATTGGACCCTATGGGAAAATGTTCAAATGCCTTCTTCTCAGAAACTACAAATATTATTAAAGCCAAACTGTACATGAATGTTCATTGGATGGTCCTCTACAATCTTAAGGTTTTTTGTTCCGATATGAAATTCAAAATGGCGGCTACGGCAGGACTTAGTTTAACATTGAACCCTATGGGAAAAATGTTTCAAAACGCTTCTTCTCTGAAACCACTTGGATAATTGAAACCAAACTGCCTAGGAATGATCATTGGAAGGTCCTCTAGAAATTTTATGTTTTTTATGCCGATCGGAAATCCAAGATGGCCGCCACCACAATACATAGATTAACATTGGACCCTATGGGAAAATGTTCAAATGCCTTCTTCTCAGAAACTACAAATATGATTAAAGCCAAACTATACATGAATGTTCATTGGATGGTCCTCTACAATCTTAAGGTTTTTTGTTCCGATATGAAATTCAAAATGGCGGCTACGGCAGAACTTAGTTTAACATTGGACCCTATGGGAAAAATGTTTCAAAATGCTTCTTCTCTGAAACCACTTGGACAGTTGAAACCAAACTGCCCAGGAATGATCATTGGAAGGTCCTCTACAAATTTTCCGTTTTTTATGCCGGTCAGAAATCCAAGATGGCCACCACCGCAGGACATAGATTAACATTGGACCCTATGGGAAAATATTCAAATGCCTTCTACTCAGAAACTACAAATTTGATTAAAGCCAAACTGTACATGAATGTTCATTAGATGGTCCTCTACAAACTTTACGTTTTTTTATTCTGTTATGAAATTCAAAATGGCGGCTACGGCAGAACTTAGTTTAACATTGGACCCTATGGGAAAAATGTTTCAAAATGCTTCTTCTCTGAAACCACTTGGACAGTTGAAACCAAACTGCCCAGGAATGATCATTGGAAGGTCCTCTACAAATTTTCTGTTTTTTATGCCGGTCGGAAATCCAAGATGGCCGCCACCGCAGGACATAGATTAACATTGGACCCTATGGGAAAATATTCAAATGCCTTCTACTCAGAAACTACAAATATGATTAAAGCCAAACTGTACATGAATGTTCATTAGATGGTCCTCTACAAACTTTACGTTTTTTGTTCTGGTATGAAATTCAAAATGGCGGCTACGGCAGGACTTAGTTTAACATTGGACCCTATGGGAAAAATGTTTCAAAATGCTTCTTCTCTGAAACCACTTGGATAATTGAAACCAAACTGCCCAGGAATGATCATTGGAAGGTCCTCTACAAATTTTCTGTTTTTTATGCTGGTCGGAAATCCAAGATGGCCACCACCGCAGGACATAGATTAACATTGGACCCTATGGGAAAATGTTCAAATGCCTTCTTCTCAGAAACTACAAATATGATTAAAGCCAAACTGTCCATATGTGTGTACATTGGATGGTCCTCTACAAACTTTACGTTTTTTGTTCCGATATGAAATTCAAAATGGCGGCTACGGCAGGACTTAGTTTAACATTGGACCCTATGGGAAAAATGTTTCAAAACGCTTCTTCTCTGAAACCACTTGGATAATTGAAACCAAACTGCCCAGGAATGATCATTGGAAGGTCCTCTACAAGGTGTGTGTTTTTTATGCCGATCGGAAATCCAAGATGGCCACCACCGCAGGACATAGATTAACATTGAACCCTATGGGAAAATGTTCAAATGCCTTCTTCTCAGAAACTACAAATATGATTAAAGCCAAACTGTACATGAATGTTCATTGAATGGTCCTCTACAAAATATACGTTTTTTGTTCCGATATGAAATTCAAAATGGCGGCTACGGCAGGACTTAGTTTAACATTGGACCCTATGGGAAAAATGTTTCAAAATGCTTCTTCTCTGAAACCACTTGGACAGTTGAAACCAAACTGCCCAGGAATGATCATTGGAAGGTCCTGTTTTTTATGCCGATCGGAAATCCAAGATGGCTGCCACCACAGGTCATAGTATTAACACAGAACCATATGGGGAAAATACAGAAATATATTCTTCTCTGAAGCTATTGCACTGATTGAACCTAAACTGTGCATCAATCATTGGAAGGTCCTTTACAAACTTTGTGTTTTTTATGTTGATCGTAATTCCAAGATGACGCAGGACATAGTTTTTACATAGGACCAATTGTTTTTTTTTATTACCAGGTGAACGATACAGGCTCTTGAGAGCCTCTGGTATAGAGTATATATTATATTAACAGGAATCATAATAGAAAAGCTTCCATTTTAATACAAAGTGCTGCTAGAAATGTTTTGTGTTAGATAGTGTTAAGATACCTTTTCAAAGTTTAGAGACTTATAGAGGCTTGCTCATTACTAAAACATGATTATCCAATAATTATACCCCCCCCCCCCCCCCCCCCGCAAACAAAGTTTGGGGGGGGGGGGGGGGTATATAGGAATCACCCTGTCCGTCCGTCCGTCCATCCATGTACCTTGTAAGTGCAACTCCTCCTAAGCTGCTTATTGGATTTTTATGAAACTTTACACATTTGTAGTACCGGTACACTACCTGCAGATGTACATGAAGGAATATGGTTGCTGTCCAAAATTAAAAAGGAGAGATAATTCAACTTATACTTTCACGAAAAGGGGGGTCGTGTACCTTGTAAGCTCAACTCCTCCTAAACCGCTTATTGGATTTTTATGAAACTTTGCACATTTGTAGTACACTACCTGCAGATGTGCATGAAGGAATATGGTTGCTGTCCAAAATTTGGAAGGAGAGATAATTCAACTTATACTTTCACGAAAAGGGGGGTCGTGTACCTTGTAAGCACAACTCCTCCTAAACCGCTTATTGGATTTTTATGAAACTTTACACATTTGTAGTACACTACCTGCAGATGTGCATGAAATAATATGGTTGCTGTCCAAAATTTAAAAGGAGAGATAATTCAACTTATACTTTCACTAAAAGGGGGGTCGTGTACCTTGTAAGCGCAACTCCTCCTAAACCGCTTATTGGATTTTTATGAAACTTTACACATTTGTAGTACACTACCTGCAGATGTGCCTGAAGGAATATGGTTGCTGTCCAAAATTTGGAAGGAGAGATAATTCAACTTATACTTTCACGAAAAGGGGGGTCGTGTACCTTGTAAGCGCAACTCCTCCTAAACCGCTTATTGGATTTTTATGAAACTTTACACATTTGTAGTACACTACCTGCAGATGTGCATGAAGGAATATGGTTGCTGTCCAAAATTTAAAAGGGGAGATAATTCAACTTATACTTTCACGAAAAGGGGGGGGGGGCATGTACCTTGTAAGCACAACTCCTACTAAACTGCTTATTGAATTTTTATTAAACTTTACACATTTGTAGTACACAACCTGCAGATGTGCATGAACGAATACCGTTGCTGTCTAAAATTTAGAAGGGGAGATAATTCAACTTATACTTTCACGAAAAGGGGGATTGTGTACTTGTGGCGACCCCTAGATGTATGTTCTTGGTTAGTTTATTTTGGAGATGGGATGTTGTCTCCTTGACATAACTCCATATCCGTTCATTTTTCATAGGTAACTAGCTAATATACCTGAATTCCAAAGTTTGAACATCATAGTATTGCAAGCGGGGGGTCTCACTCAGTGAGGTCACTCACAGTTCTAGTTTTATTTAAAAGTAAAAAAATGCAGACAGTGGATAGAGCTAGTGGTTTGCTAGGTACTAGACATCTTTATTTTGAATTAAGTAAGTTTTAGATCACCTCACAGGTACTAGACACAATTATCTATAAAAAATAATTCATACAGTCAATGGCAAGAAAATAGTGTCTTGTGTAATATAAAAAGAGAATTTACACAAGGCACTATTTTCTTAGCATTGATTGCAGTGTCTAGTTCCTGTGGATCACCTGACTGTAGTGTTCATTTGAAATATATCAGCAATCACCTGAAAACTGTATCTAAGCTGCAGGAACAGTATTACAAACATTTTATTCTTGTTCTGAAATATTGATTCAAACTTGGTAGGGAGGGTTGTAATTTAGTGACAATAATGACAACACTTGTCTCCATATTTATAATTACTGATTCACACTTATCATGGCTTTTTATGCAATATTACAAGGTAGGCATATTTTAGAATTCATAGAAAATTAAGGTTATCAACTTGTTTAATGTCAGGCTGAAAATCCAAATTGCATGGACGTGGGTGTTAGCGTTACCTAAGCACAATTTTAACAGTTGTTATTGTGGTTGCTGTCTGTTGGTAGAGAAATCACCTCGTTTAACTATGTAATTGTCCAGATTAAGTACACTTTGAAATGAACTATATTCAAACTACCAAGCTGATTGTCATGATTACCCGGTAGTTACAGAATATAACCAACTACCGTAAAATATATTTATATATTTCCTAAACTTGTATGGATAACTTTAATTTGATCAATATTTAACTGAACTACATGAATCCAAGAAATAATTTACTACGATCTTTATTCACATTGTTGTATGTCTTAAAAATATGTCATCATGAAAAATAAAATGTGAAATTCATATGTTGCCTTAAAAGAGAAAATTTGTAATATATTTGTATTTGACTTCTGATTTCTGGTTCTTAAATACCTTAAAAAAAATTATTCAATTTGTGTGCAATAAAATTCAGCAAGGGAAATGAAATGCTGTCTTGAACAATTTTTTGTTTACTTTCATGAAATATTAACATGTTTGATGTTTTAGTGCTGATTCTGAAAGTCAGGAGTACCACAAACATAGTTACCAGCCTTCATCACCCCATGCCTACTATATACTGGATATATACTCTGAAATAGTAAGTTAATGCCAGTTTTTCAAGAAGTATTGCCATGTAGAAATGTATCTCTAATTTCATTATAGCAGTTCTTTTCACCTACTTGCCCGGAAGCCAAATTTAGGGAAAAAAATCTTTTTATTCATGGATACAAATTCTTTCATAATTTTCACTTGTCCCGGGCTTCGGGCAGGTGGGTTAGCGCGAAGACTGTTATTATTAGTCATGACAGATTTGATATTTGAACTACTATATAATATCTTGAATTTTTGTCTTCTCTTTTTTATACTTCCTGCATAGCAGAGTAAACATATAGGGATCACTATCCATCGTCATCGTACTCACACTTTTTTTAATCAATAACTCCTCCTAAACCACTTCATAGAAAACAACAATGACCTTCTACAGAACACCTGCCTTTTTTTAACCACATTGATTTCTGGGATTTTCAATGTGGTAGAGAGGGGGTACACATCTCTAATTCACTACTCCTCATAAATCACTCAACAGAAGCCAAACAAATTTGCACATTTTATTTTTAGCTCACCTGACCCAAAGGGTCATGTGAGGTATTGTCATCCGTCCGTTAACTTTTTCATATTTTAATCTACTCCTCTGAAACAACTGGGCCAAATGGAACCAAACTTGGCAGAAAGCATCTATATAAGGTCCTCTATAAAGTTTCTTCATTTAGTCCTATTCCGCCAACAAATATGGCCACCAAGGGCAATTCTTGTTTCTGATTGGCTAATGTTAAAAAAAATCTTCTCCTCTGAAACTGCTTGGCCAAATGGAGCCAAACTTGGCAGGAAGCATCTATGTAAGATCCTCTATAAAACTTCTTCATTTGATTCCATTCAGCCAACAAACATGGCCACTGTTACTAAAAATAGAACATATGGTAAAATTGCACGTTTTTGGTAATAACTCAAAAACCATTAATAATATCAGAAATCTGATGGGGTAAAAATGATCAACACAGCAAGATCTAACTACCCTGAAATTTTGAAGAAAATCTGATTACCTATCTTGGAGTTACTGCCCTTTTTTCATCAAATTTTAAAAATGTTAATACTTTTCATCCTTTATTTCAAAAACTATAAGAGATAGATGTTAATTTTGAAGTAAATCTGATTACCCGTCTAGGAGTTATTGCCCTTTTTATTCTTTTTCTTTTTTTTTTTTAATTTAAACATTTTTGTCTGATATTTCAAAAACTATTAGAGATAAAGGTTAAGTTTAAATTGCAAAAATGTGCAGCATATCAAGATCTACCTACCCTACAATTTTGAAGTTAATCTGAATACCCAATTTGGAGTTATTGCTCTTTTTTCATCAAATTTTCAAAATTTTAATACTTTTTGTCCTTTATTTCAAAAACTATAAGAGATAGATGTTAAGTTTAAACTGCAAACATGTTCAGCATGTCAAGATCTACCTACCCTGCAATTTTTAAGTATATCTGAGTACCCATTTTGGAGTAATTGCCCTTTTTTCGTCAAATTTTCAGAATGGTTCAAACAGCAAACATGTTCAGCATGTCAAGATCTACTTAGCCTGCAATTTTAAAGTAAATCTGATTACCCATCTTGAAGTTATTGCCCTTTTTCCATCAAATTTTAAAAATGTTAATACTTTTCATCCTTTATTTCAAAAACTATAAGAGATAGATGTTAAGTGTAAACTGAAAACATGTTCAGCTTGTCAAGATCTACATGCCCTGCAATTTTGAAGTAAATCTGATTACCCGTCTAGGAGTTATTGCCCTTTTTTCATCATTTTTTAGAGGTATTGCCATCACTTGGTGTCCGTCGTCCGTCTGTTAACTTTTTCATATTTTAATCTTCTCCTCTGAAACAACTTGGCAGTAAAGTCCTCTATAAAGTTTCTCCATTTCGTTCAGTTCCACCAACAAATATGGCCGCCAAGGGCAATTCTTGTTTCTGATTGGCTACTGTTTAAAAAAATCTTCTCCTCTGAAACTGCTTGGCAAAATGGAGCCAAACTTGGCAGGAAGCATCTATGTAAGATCCTCTATAAAGCTTCTTCATTTGGTTCCATTCGGCCAACAGACATGGCCACCAAGATTAATTCTTTTTTCTGATTGGCTAATGTTAAAAAAAATCTTCTCCTCTGAAACAGCTTGGCCAAATGGAGCCAAACTTGGTAGGAAGCATCTATGTAAGGTCCAAACCTGGCATAGATGGTCCCTGGGTGTGTCCCTTTCAAAATTGTGTCCGACAGCCCCACCCTCCATTCAAGATGGCTGCTGTTTTTTAAGGTAATGATTATCTCCCTTTGAAATTTGCTTCAGTATCATTCTATTGTCAGGTGGGCTGAGCCTCTAGTTAAAGGAATTGAAGTCAAGCCAAAGACTTTAAATTGGTATTTGGTGCTTCTCTCCAATAAGCATGCAGCATTAAGGAGTATGAGCAAAAAGTGGTTGGTTTGTAATCAGGATAATGTATCTACTTGGATTCACTTGTCTACCTATGTGTTGGTCGAGAACAAAACAAACATCAGCATCATTCCATTAATTCTTGTAGTGCAGTAAGTCATTCATGATCTATATTTGTTCATGTATAATATAACTGAAAATTCATTTTAAACTAAAGGACTAGGTTGCACAAACCACAATTAAATTTAAGTCTCAATTAAAACCTTAAGCGTAAATTAATTTCATGTACATTCCATGTGAATTTAAGTGTGAATTAAGTTTTAATTGAGAATTGTGCAACCCAGTTCTGGTAAATAATTGATAATCAAACATAATTTTAATTATCACCTGTAATACACACTGCTTGTATTTGTCTTTTACTTCAGTCACCAGCTTGTTCACCAGCTATGATCTTTCACAATGGTCAAAATGAGAAGACTGCACCACCTTTATTGGTAAGAGGGGATTCAGAAGGACAGGTTACAATATGGACTCTTCCACAAGTATCAGAAAGACAAATGACCCTTGTCAGACAGGAAAGTTTTGATAGATTACCTGGTAAAGCATTAACAAAATTATATATAATAATATCTATACCATGAATCGTGAAATTTTGGTGTAGGTTGATTTTGGCCTTTTTTGCCGAAAAGAGGGTGATTTATTTTTGATGTGTTAAATTTTGCCCACTTTGGATTCTGGTGTTTTATTTATGACAGTTTAAATGATTAAAGTAGATCTATGTTTTTATTTGATAATATTTGGTGCACATATTGATGTTGGTAGTGCATGTTCATGCATATGTCATGTTAACTTAATTTCAGTTTCATGATATATTGATTTAGTTTATTTTCTGAAAAATGTTTTACACCAACGATTTGGAGGAGGCAGGCGAGACATAGATATTTCTACTCTTGTTTGTAAAATAGTTTCACATATTCTTATATGTTTAGGGGAGAATAATTAAAATAAATTTCCCCTTTTTGGATTTTTATGATATGTATTCCCATATGACCATATCATGTTGAGAAAACCAAATCTTCATTCTGTACTAAAAGCATGTACCTGTATGTGTTTTAATATTTGATGTGTTGTTTTCAGCTCTTCCACCAAAGTACAGTAAAAGTTTCAGTGAAGTATGGAAAAGTTTATACGAGCCAGCACCTGGTATTATTGATGGCTTTGTAAGTAGTAGATAGATATGATATCATGCCTGCATTTAGTTATCACGTATATGTGAGCCTAGATAATTATCTATCTAAAACATATGACATCTCAGTACAGGTTAATTTCTCCTTATTTTGCAAGCATAGAAAACAAGAAGTTGAACAGTGATGATGAACAATATAACCAATCTCAAAAACACATGCTATTTTTATTGCAAAATTTTAACTCCAAACACACACAAAAAAAAGACAGAAAAAAAAGATGGAAATAAAAGATATAATGTCAATTAAATATCAGTTATTCATAAACATCCCAAGAAATAAGCAGCAATGGTGTTCCTCAGAAACCAAATGTAAAAAATATGTCATCAAAATGTTGGAATTAAATTTGTATTTATACCAGTAACAACTATGAATTGAATTAAGCATATTTTATTGCTCTAATATAAGCAATGGGATTGGGCACAAGTTATAACAACATTATAAGCACCCTCTCCCTAAACAAAAATAATAAGTATATCTACATCCTAAAATATTACAAATCAAGTTATCTATATTTTTAGCAAAAATAAAAATGTCTTCAGGACCTAAACTACTGTTAGCATATTATAGACTTTGTTAATAATATTTCCAAAAACATGATACATGTACATCTAAAAGTTTCAGACATTTCTTTACAACTTTTTGAATATCACCATAGAAACAAGGACAAGAAAAATTCATTTTGATTTGATATATCCTACATATTTAATTGTATGGTTATAGTTATAGAAGTTAAATGCCACTATGAACAATATTTATAGAAGTTAAATGCCACTATGAACAATATTTCAGTTATATTGTGGTGATCAGTTTTCTTGATGGATATTTTCATTTACAAACTTTATCACATAAATTTTTGAGTACACCTCCCATCGAGGAAGTGTCAGGCGTGGTCATAATCATATGGAAGTTGGATTTACAACTACCGCCACGATATAGCTGACATATTGCCATAACCCCAACCCCACATTGATTACCTGGTAAATATAACTCACAACTTTAGTAGTGATAGTCACTGATTGCATAATTATATGTTTTTCCAAATACCAAAGGATTAAAGGTTCAAGTGTATTTGTATATAAGATCTTCATCTCATAGGATTAAAGGTTCAAGTGTATTTGTATATAAGATCTTCATAACTCTCATAGGATTAAAGCTTCAAGTGTATTTGTATATAAGATCAGCATAACTCTCATAGGTTTAAAGGTTCAAGTGTATTTGTATATAAGATCTTCATCTCATAGGATTAAAGGTTCAAGTGTATTTGTATATAAGATCTTCATCTCATAGGATTAAAGGTTCAAGTGTATTTGTATATAAGATCTTCATAACTCTCATAAGATAAAGCTTCAAGTGTATTTGTATATAAGATCTTCATCTCATAGGATTAAAGGTTCAAGTGTATTTGTATATAAGATCTTCATCTCATAGGATTAAAGGTTCAAGTGTATTTGTATATAAGATCTGCATAACTCTCATAGGATTAAAGCTTCAAGTGTATTTGTATATAAGATCTTCATCTCATAGGATTAAAGCTTCAAGTGTATTTGTATATAAGATCTTCATAACTCTCATAAGATAAAGCTTCAAGTGTATTTGTATATAAGATCTTCATCTCATAGGATTAAAGGTTCAAGTGTATTTGTATATAAGATCTGCATAACTCTCATAGGATTAAAGGTTCAAGTGTATTTGTATATAAGATCTTCATCTCATAGGGTTAAAGCTTCAAGTATATTTGTATATAAGATCTTCATAACTCTCATAAGATAAAGCTTCAAGTGTATTTGTATATAAGATCTTCATAACTCTCATAAGATAAAGCTTCAAGTGTATTTGTATATAAGATCTTCATCTCATAGGATTAAAGGTTCAAGTGTATTTGTATATAAGATCTTCATCTCATGGGATTAAAGGTTCAAGTGTATTTGTATATAAGATCTTCATAACTCTCATAAGATAAAGCTTCAAGTGTATTTGTATATAAGATCTTCATCTCATAGGATTAAAGGTTCAAGTGTATTTGTATATAAGATCTTCATAATTCTCATAAGATAAAGCTTCAAGTGTATTTGTATATAAGATCTTCATCTCATAGGATTAAAGGTTCAAGTGTATTTGTATATAAGATCTTCATCTCATAGGATTAAAGGTTCAAGTGTATTTGTATATAAGATCTGCATAACTCTCATAGGATTAAAGGTTCAAGTGTATTTGTATATAAGATCTTCATCTCATAGGATTAAAGCTTCAAGTGTATTTGTATATAAGATCTTCATAACTCTCATAAGATAAAGCTTCAAGTGTATTTGTATATAAGATCTTCATCTCATAGGATTAAAGGTTCAAGTGTATTTGTATATAAGATCTGCATAACTCTCATAGGATTAAAGGTTCAAGTGTATTTGTATATAAGATCTTCATCTCATAGGGTTAAAGCTTCAAGTATATTTGTATATAAGATCTTCATAACTCTCATAAGATAAAGCTTCAAGTGTATTTGTATATAAGATCTTCATAACTCTCATAAGATAAAGCTTCAAGTGTATTTGTATATAAGATCTTCATCTCATAGGATTAAAGGTTCAAGTGTATTTGTATATAAGATCTTCATCTCATGGGATTAAAGGTTCAAGTGTATTTGTATATAAGATCTTCATAACTCTCATAAGATAAAGCTTCAAGTGTATTTGTATATAAGATCTTCATCTCATAGGATTAAAGGTTCAAGTGTATTTGTATATAAGATCTTCATAATTCTCATAAGATAAAGCTTCAAGTGTGTTTGTATATAAGATCTTCATCTCATAAGATTAAAGGTTCAAGTGTATTTGTATATAAGATCTTCATAACTCTCATAAGATAAAGCTTCAAGTGTATTTGTATATAAGATCTTCATAACTCTCATAAGATAAAGCTTCAAGTGTATTTGTATATAAGATCTTCATCTCATAGGATTAAAGGTTCAAGTGTATTTGTATATAAGATCTTCATCTCATAGGATTAAAGGTTCAAGTGTATTTGTATATAAGATCTTCATAACTCTCATAAGATAAAGCTTCAAGTGTATTTGTATATAAGATCTTCATAACTCTCATAAGATAAAGCTTCAAGTGTACCGGTATTTGTATATAAGATCTTCATAACTCTCATAAGATAAAGCTTCAAGTGTATTTGTAAATAAGATCTTCATAACTCTCATAGGATTAAAGATTTCAGTTGTGGTATTTGTGCAATTTTTGTCAAAAAATGAATCTAGAATAAATTTTACACTCAGTCTAAATTGGAAATTCAATAATTGTTCTTGAGAACCTATTTCATAATGCATGAATTTTGAATATTTTGACAGCGTGACCATGAGAACAAACCTTTGAAGATAACAGCCACAATTTACATTCCATCCCAAGGAAAAGTGGCCTGTGGCAGAGACAATGGTTCTATAGTTATAGCTGTGGCTACACAGAGTATTATACTACAGCTTCTAGAAGACAAATCTTTTATTCATCAAGGTAAATTTGTCATTCCTTAGGATAAAAATAAGTCGGGATAATTTTTTTTTATTCATAAGGCTAATTTGAAATGGTTATATATCAGCATTAAACTTTTATTCATAAAGAACCCGCATCAGTGGCATAATGGTTGGCGTGCTCTGCTCGAGTGCGATTAGACTGGTTGGCTCAAAATCAGGATAATGTGTCAAGAGTGGAGTGACAGGTCTATCTGCAGACTGTTTTTTCAGTTAGTTAGCACTATACAAATCCAACTAAGTGTGTTGGTCTAGTACAAAGTGGAGCTCATCATCATCTCACATTCATCAGGCTAAAATTCTTATTTAATAGGATAAAAAAACTTTCACTCATCAGGGTGCAACTTTAAGATTAGATCACTTCTATTGTTGAATCTTATGCACTAGTTTATTTTTAAGCTTTTTGTAGCTCTTTATTTTGATTTTCGGTTTAAATTTCATACTGTCTGTTTCACAAATAAGGATGCATTGATGAAATTTATTGCCACATTCAACAGTTTTCTAATTTTATCTTGGAGGGGAAACCAAATTACCTGGAGAAAACCACCAACCTTTTGTAAGTCACTGACAGACTTGATCAAATTTGTATTGGTTACTCACAGACTCGATTGGGGTGCAAACACACTATAAAAAAAATATTAGCAAAATTATATTTGTTTCACACATATTTCACTGATTGAAATTTAAAGTTTTCTTAAGCTTGCTTTAATTTAACATTTGCATTCTTACAGATGTTCCACTAAAAGTTCTTTGCGGTCATGATGGTACTGTTACAACTCTACTGTATCCGTTTAACGAGAATACCCGTTATGAGCCTCAACATCTGTTGTCGGGAGGTTCAGACTTCTCCGTCATAATGTGGGATATGTTTGTAGGAACAAAACTACATACGTTTACAGTCCATGGAGGGGAGATAGCTCAACTGTTGGTACCTCCCATGAATTGTAATGTAAGCTATACATTAATGTTATTTTGTATGTAAACTTGTGTGTCATTTTTATATTTTAGATCACCTGATCAAATGGATCATGTGAGTTATGATCATTACTTTTCATCTGCCTTTTGCTTTATTTCTTTTTATACCCCCCACAATGAAGTTGTAGGGGGGTATACTGGTTTCACCATGTCCGTCCGTCCGTCTGTAGACAAATCCTATGTCGTACGATAACTTGAGTTGTGTTTCTTAGAATCTTTTAAAATTTTATCAGCTGTTTACTGGTGAAGATAGGAGGATCCCTTTCATTTTTGATGATTTTCACCTTTGCCATTCCAGAGTTATTGGACTTGATATGATGGAAAATAGGATTTTTACCCTATGTCGTATGATAACTTGAGTAGTGTTTCTCAGAATGTTTTGAAATTTTATCAGCAGCTTACCGGTGAAGAGAGGAGGATCCCTTTCATTTTTGACGATTTTCACTTTTGCCATTCCAGAGTTATTGGACTTGATATGACGGAAAATAGGATTTTTACACTATGTCGTATGATAACTTGAGTAGTGTTTCTCAGAATGTTTTGAAATTTTATCAGCAGCTTACCGGTGAAGAGAGGAGGGTCCCTTTCATTTTTGGTCGGAACAATCAGTAGTGTTTTGGTTATGGAAATAGGTTGGACAGATGTGGGGAGCGGGGGGTATATCTTAGTGAGCTGTGATACTAGTTAATCTTGATTTTACTTCTAACAATCCTTGATAGAATTTCATGAAACTTGGTTTATAGGTATTTTTATAAATATATTATACTAACTGAATACATAAAATAATATTAATCTTTTGATTTAGAAATTTTATTGAAATATTGATATGGTACAGTACCTAGGTGTTTAAAGTTCAGATATAATTGATAAAATCAATTTATAACTGAAATGTTTAATTGCAGAAGAGGGGTTCTACTGTATACCACATGAATGAGGTAGAACACCAGGTTCTGTGAAATTATTTACAATTTTTGTTTTGTGTACATGTATATATATAATTGTTCATATTTTTACAATATTATCTTTCATGCAAAAAATGTCAAGTATTTGTTTCTCTATATTTATATTATATATATATATATATTGCTTCATAAGAAGCTTGGGCTTATGAAGCTGGTTGTAACAAGCGTTTGAATAAAATATTATTGTTGTTAAAAAAAAAAAAGTATTTGTTTCACAAAATCAATTATCATGCAAATAATGTATTGAAAAGATTAATACCCAGTTATATGTTATTATTGTAGATTGAATGCTCTTTATTAAATATGTGTAGTAAATTTTTATGTGATTTGAAATGTTTTTAATAATGATAAATTGTATTCATTATATAGCAAAGAATTCTAACATCTATCTGTTCAGTGGGAAGTGACCATACAGTTGCATTATTGAGCTTGAAAGAAAGAAAATGTATAATGCTAGCAGGACGCCATCTATTTCCTGTCCAAGTAATTAAGTGGCGCCCTCTTGATGACTTTATGGTTGTAAGCTGCTCAGATGGTACTGTATATGTATGGCAGATGGAAACAGGTATTATACATCATACACCTTTTCCAATCATATTTCGTAAATATACATGTATAGTAAAAAAATGTATAGCATGATAGAAAAAAAGGTTTTATTGAACAAAGACGATTGCAAAATACAATTATAAAGACTACTTAAAATGCAATTTAGTCAGTTATTTATATTTTGTTTTTAACATTGCATATCTTTCTTATCTGAACACCATTATGACTTGGGGCCATTGTGGTCATGATCATATGGTACTTGGATTTACAATTACCTATGCAATCAGTGCCTATCACCACTAACGTTGTGGGTTCGAATTCCACTCATGGTGAGGTGTACTTGATACAACATTATGTTATAAAGTTTGTCAGTGACTTGCGGCAGATCAGTGGTTTTCTCCGGGTACTCCAGTTTCCTCCACCAATAAAACTGATCGCCAAGATAGATATAACTGAAATATTATTGAAAGTGGCATTAAACATCATTACCCTTACACGTTAGGACTTATTTCTTGAAATAGACAGGTGAAGCATACAGAAATGGTACACAGTAGAACTAGTTTGATATTATACATATTTTGTTTATTTGTTGTTTTGCTTAGACAGATTTAACTGAACAGCATGTTTTAACATCATTTCATCTATTAATAGGACATTTAGACAGAGTGGTACACGGTCTCACAGCTGGGGACATCCTAAATAACTGTGATGAAAATGCCATGCCTATGGATGTTCTGGTCAACCCTAATATAACACTGTCACAAGCACTGAAACGTAGAAATTTGGCTACTTTTAAAAATCTTGCCCAACAGAAACTGCAAACTCCTGGCGGCAATATACAAAATCAGCAGATAGGTCAGTCACAAAAACAACAGAATTATGCCATGAACATAATGGGTGTTAGAACTAATGTTAGAGATCCAGATGCTCATATTATCTACTTTGATACAGAGGCTTTGATTGGTAGGTAGTTTTAGCCAACAGAATATAAAAGAGAATCATACGTCATTAAAAAAAAATTGTGATGCATTTCATGAAAAAATGTTAATTGTAAAATTTGATTACTTATCACATATTCCACTTCCTGTTTACAGACTATATGTACTTTCCTATTTTGTTTTGCAATGACTGCACACTCACAAATCATATCTACTTGATATTAATGAGACCAAGTTTTTATTTAGATATCTGTAATGTATGATGCATTGTCTAATCTATCCATTTTTCTCTGCAAAAAATACAAAATGAATTTCATATTTTCTTTAATAAAAAAAAAAAGAATAAATCTTTCCACACAGTAAAATGGGTTTATGTCAGTTTTAACTGAAATTGTTTTAAAAATATTCGGTTAACTTTGCCTGTACTAAAAACCTTTGCAAGCTCACCCCTGTCAGTTCTTAATTCTGGTTTCAATCGGCTGATTATTATTATATACTGATACATAATACAATTTATGAGTTTTGATACAAATATATTTAGTTTAATTGCATGATTAATCCAGTTTTATTTTCCATTTTTATGCTTCAGTGCAACTATTAACAGATGAATATTCTTTGATGTCTCCTGGGGAATTGGAGGCCAAAGGATTTATTCTACCATCTTATGAAATTCCTGGAGCTGAATTCTCTGATGCACAGGCTAAAATTTTAGGTAGGTCATCCAAGGTTGTAACATCAGTTCTACCACAGTCATAAACCAACCTAACCTTGTGATTTATTGAATTTGGAAGATTTTTATTTTCAAATCTAATAACATCTCGCGACTAAATTTATTAATTGTTGTAAACTTTGTTGTTTAAATCAAAGTGATTCCTTGTTCTGTTGTTTTGAATAATGGGTCTAATGTACAGACTCTTATTTTTCTATTGTGACAAAATGAAACTGCATCATTTTGGTTTTTTTCTCAGGAATGTTAACTAAAATCAAAGATAAAGCTGATTCACTAGGTCAGAAGATTCAATCAAAGGCAGAAGTAGCAGGATTTTCACCAGTACACAGAAGTCATAGTGACGTACACGCCTCTCCAATCGGAGGCAAAAAGAAAGAGAAACGTGTGGTTGTGACTGATGTTAATAATCTCGCACTAGAAATCGCTCGGTTGTTTATGTCTTGTTTACATGCTTGGGGACTAGATCCAGATCTGGATAAATTGTGTATTAATAAATTAGGACTTCTTAAGCCAAAAGTTCCGATATCATTTGGTTTGATATCTAGAAATGGATACATGTGTTTGATGTTACCTGCATGGCATAGACGATTACTTCATCAAAACCAATCGACCAATGCTGTTGTTAAGGTACAAGCTATACCAGATAAACCAACATTGCTATCACAGATATCTGGCGTTTATTCAGATAGTGATCAAGAAGCTGACGGAGCACCAGGAAGAAAACCTACGAAATCCAGGAGTGTAAAAACAGGTCAGACAGAAGCTTTACAAGAAGAGTTATCGACCTTTTCTACAAGGTCAAGGTGGCAGATATCAAGTGGAGTAACTACTCAACACTTATTAAGTGTTATATCTACAGCAAACACATTGATGAGTATGACAAACTCAGCTTTTATCAAAAGAGTTGCAAGGAGGAAACCATCTAAACAAAGGTGATCTTTTATTAGTCATTTATGATATCCACAATTTATATTCATTATGAAAATATCTTTAAAAAATGTTTTTTTATCTGAAATGAAGATTCCTCAACTATTATGTTTTCACATCATGACAGAAATTGTTGGTACATTTCTGATAGAATTCAACCAAGCAACGGTGAAGTGAACAGGTGATGTAATGGTTCACATGCTCAGCGAGACAGTGTTTCAGCTAGACTTTGAAATCTTCAGGACATTCGTTAATAAACTGATTTTTATAAATTTTCTTCAGTATAATATGAGAAATAGGTGGGCAAATGTCCTGAGATCGGTGCCTAGCTGATTCACAGCTAGAGTGTTGTAGATCTTGGGTTCGAGCCACTGCTGGGGTCAAACCAAAGAATAGAAAAATAGTATTTCCTGCTCCAACACTAAGCACACAGTATTAGGAGTAAGAGCAAAAATGGCTCGTTCCGAATAAAGATTATTTGTCCGAGTGGAATGACATGTCTACCCGCGGACTGTTGTTGAACTGAGTTAACACTGTAAAAATTAAACTAAGCCTGTTGATCTACAGGACTAGTACAAAGTGGACATCATCATCTCATCGAAATGTCACTTTTTTTTTCTGCCATGATATGGCTAAAAAATTGTTCATTTGGTGTTAAACAACAATCACTGATTTTTCATTGAATATACATGTACAACAGGATCTGTTAAAAGATATACTATATATCCTAACAGGCTCACCAGTACTAATATTTACTGAAAACAAACAAATAAGCACCAATCAATTTTTATCTAATTATTTTACGATATTTCTATTAAACAATTCACAATTTACAATTTTAAAAATGAATGATTGCTGAATGAAATACTTTGTCATGTTCTCAGTTAGATTTAACTTTGACTTTGTTAAATATATATACAATATACGTACATTGTCGGTAAATATAAAATTTATTTGTACGAGCTTTAGAAACAGGCAGAATAGCGAGCCTCTTGGTGAGCTTTTCAGGCCTGTTTCGCAGCGAGTACAAATGAATTTGATATTTAACGACAATGTACGTATTTTGTGTTTATCCTGCAATGTCAAAAAAGTCGGAAAACTTGTCAGATTTAAACAAAAAGGACAGAAACAAGCGTCATTCCTCGCTTTTCATAAATGTTGTCAAGGGTGTCTATTTCATGGTCCGCGTTACCTTAGTACCAGTTTCATACTTGTCTGTGCCCTCCGCTGTACATAGCTACAGGGTACCAGGAAAGTTTATTCGTATAGTACCAAAAGTTTATTGGTCTAGTACGAATAAAGCAAAAATTTATTCGTATAGCATATTTGTACAGCAAATGTACTGATTGCAGGATAAATATTGCTGTTGGAGAGCCACTTATCAAAAGGGGAGTGTGAGAATCCGTTTAGCCAGTTTAACCCAACCACATTTGTGTATCTGTCTCAAGCTAGGACCTTGATTTCTATTGGCATATGTTATGGTCTTTTTGTGTTCAATGATTTGAGGTAAGGTCTTTTTTTTTGTCTTCAGTGAGTTCAGTTAAGATGAGAGATGATTGTTTGTTTCATTGATATTTGTATAATTGTTGACCATCTTTGTATAAGTTTTCTTTCTTTTCATAATATTACACAGTGCTAGATACTCCAGTAAAGATTTCCATGCACCACAGCCTCCTCACTTGGTAGAAATAGGAGACAGTTCTGAGGGTGGGAGTGAGGATGAGACAGATGGCCAGATGTTACACCAAGCACAGATTAAACAGGGGTGGAGTCTTTTAGCTGCTTTACACTGTGTTCTACTGCCAGAGATTATCGGCTCTGACAGCATAAAATCTCCCCAGCTTGAAATGTTAGCTCGTAGATGGCAGGATAGGTGTTTAGAGGTAAGATATGGTGCATGAAGCAATGAATATACCTGAAAAGTTGGTTATGAAAACATCAAATCTCCTCAACTTGAAATGTTAGCTCGTAGATGGCAGGATAGGTGTTTAGAGGTAAGATATGGTTAATTAAACAATAATTTTTACCTGAAATGTTGGCTATGAAAACATCAAATCTCCTCAACTTGAAATGTTAGCTCGTAGATGACATGATAGGTGTTTAGAGGTAAGATATGGTTGATGACAGGATAGGTGTTTAGAGGTAAGATATGGTAGATGACAGGATAGGTGTTTAGAGGTAAGATATGGTTGATGACAGGATAGGTGTTTAGAGGTAAGATATGGTAGATGACAGGATAGGTGTTTAGAGGTAAGATATGGTAGATGACAGGTGTTTAGAGGTAAGATATGGTAGATGACAGGATAGGTGTTTAGAGGTAAGATATGGTTGATGACAGGTGTTTAGAGGTAAGATATGGTAGATGACAGGATAGGTGTTTAGAGGTAAGATATGGTTGATGACAGGTGTTTAGAGGTAAGATATGGTAGATGACAGGATAGGTGTTTAGAGGTAAGATATGGTAGATGACAGGTGTTTAGAGGTAAGATATGGTAGATGACAGGATAGGTGTTTAGAGGTAAGATATGGTTGATGACAGGTGTTTAGAGGTAAGATATGGTAGATGACAGGATAGGTGTTTAGAGGTAAGATATGGTAGATGACAGGTGTTTAGAGGTAAGATATGGTAGATGATAGGTGTTTAGAGGTAAGATATGGTAGATGACAGGTGTTTAGAGGTAAGATATGGTAGATGACAGGATAGGTGTTTAGAGGTAAGATATGGTAGATGATAGGTGTTTAGAGGTAAGATATGGTTGATGACAGGTGTTTAGAGGTAAGATATGGTAGATGACAGGATAGGTGTTTAGAGGTAAGATATGGTAGATGACAGGTGTTTAGAGGTAAGATATGGTAGATGACAGGATAGGTGTTTAGAGGTAAGATATGGTTGATGACAGGATAGGTGTTTAGAGGTAAGATATGGTAGATGACAGGATAGGTGTTTAGAGGTAAGATATGGTAGATGACAGGTGTTTAGAGGTAAGATATGGTAGATGACAGGATAGGTGTTTAGAGGTAAGATATGGTTGATGACAGGATAGGTGTTTAGAGGTAAGATATGGTAGATGACAGGATAGGTGTTTAGAGGTAAGATATGGTAGATGACAGGATAGGTGTTTAGAGGTAAGATATGGTTGATGACAGGTGTTTAGAGGTAAGATATGGTTGATGACAGGTGTTTAGAGGTAAGATATGGTTGATGACAGGTGTTTAGAGGTAAGATATGGTTGATGACAGGTGTTTAGAGGTAAGAAATGGTTGATGACAGGTGCTTAGAGGTAAGATATGGTTGATGACAGGTGCTTAGAGGTAAGATATGGTTGATGACAGGTGTTTAGAGGTAAGATATAGGTAAATTGTACATGAAAACACAAAATCTTTTTATCTTGAAATGTTAGACATGATATTCAATTTTTAAATATGGATTATGTTCACATTCAAATGATTATCAGGTTAATTTAATTTTATATACTGAGATAAGGTTTTAGCAACTTAGTAATAGGCTATGGAAAGGTACATGTATTGTTAATTTTCAACATTTAAACTTGTTGCTTTTATCAATTTGGTTTTGGATGGTGAGACAAGATATTTTAAAAAATGAACTTAGAAAGTTAACTTATTGTTATAGAATACCATATAAGTTTTTGTTATAGAATATCATATAAATTTTTGTTATAGAATATAATATAAGTTTTTATTCCAATATTTGATAAGTAGATATCTAATTTAGTGAGCAAGATGCTATTATGGAATAACCATCATCAAGTATGCTCAAAGTCAAAAGATTGAAAAGCCTAATAATTTATAAGTCTTTGGAAGCAAAAAAAAAAAGTGCATAAACACGCTAACCTAAATCAGCTAAGATCACTTATGCCAGAGGGAGGAGAATCTTCGTTTTAATAATAATTACATTATTCAGGAACTGTAAATTTCAATAATGAATATATCTAATTCATGTACCATGTCAGTACCGATACCTTTCATGAGTTATTTCTGATTTGTAGATTAGGGAAGCTGGACAAGCGTTATTGTTGGCAGAGTTACGTAGAATTGGTCCAGTAGGTCGTAAGGCAATAGTTGACGAATGGTCTCCATATCTTCCTACCTATGTTGATCCTAACCTCAGTCTGATGAATGCCGAGATACAGAAAGGTGATGATGACGATGACGAGGATGATGATGATCCTATGTTAACAGGTATTAACTAAAAGAATGTTAATTTTTACTAGCAAAATTATTGTGGTTAACTTTGAAATATAAGTATTAGTATGCTGTATGTGTATTTCATGTTTGGCAGAAATGAAATAAAAATTTCTTCCAGATGATTTATTATGTGGCCTGTGTAGCCGAGGCGTCGTATAGGGATCACTATCTGTCGTCGTGTTGGCATCACAATCCGCAACTCCTCCTAAACCACTTGTTTGAAAACAACCAAATTATACATATCTTTCTACAGAACATAACTTTATGCATCTGTGTAATCTGTAGCGCCAATGATTAACCCAGACTTCCCGAAAACCGTCGGTCCGTCGGTCCTGACCGACAGAAATGCAGTAGGACCGACGATTTCAAAATATATATCGGACCAAATGTCCGGTAAAACATAGATATTTGAAAGGACCGGCGATTGAAATTTATTCCCTCCCAGTTTTCACTGCCAATGGCATTAAATTCCGTTTTCAGTTTTATTAAAATGTCAGACAGAGACTTGAAATTTGTTTATTTATTCTGTCAGACCGACACGTTCCTCTTTGTAATCGAAACTCCTATGCAAATGTACGTAAATGTAAACATCCTTTTAGTAGGAACCAGCACCTGCAAAACGTGGAACATTAAAACTGAAATATATTACTGAGCACAGAAATAAGTTGACTTCCACACTCCCCAAGTATCAAAGATTGTTTGTGTTTGATTAAATATGTTTTGCGATGCTTATATATTGAAGATGACAGCAGATTCATATTCTTAACTGAAATTAAAAATGTAGGTAAACCGGAAACTGACATTGATGTATAATATTCGGAACGTGATCGGACCATTAGATACGGATTGTTGGCTATATCTGCCTTATCATTTTAGATAAAAATATGTATACAGAAAAATATTTAATTGAGTTGTTTAATGATCATGACTATAGGTAATCTTGCATTCA